>CAWUFW010008755.1:600000-852498 GCA_963921515.1 Calotriton arnoldi | reverse complement strand
GAATTTCTAAGGTTTTTTAAATGCAAATTTCTAACTATAATGTAGTAGTCGTGTTTGCAGGGTGGTGCAGAAAGGGGACTGGGCCTCTGACCAGCGCTCAGGAATTCCACAGCTAAGACTTACAGCAGGTACCAGGAGGGCTACTTGGCCGCCAAAGTCCCTCAGGAGTATAGTAGACTTTATCCCCAAACCAGTACTGTGCCTGGAGGTGCGTTTGCAAAGTGGTGGAGAAAGGTGAGTGTGGCCTCCGAAGACCTCTTAGCAATTCCACTGTGTGGGACTTACTGGAGGTAACAGATGGGGTAGTTGGCCCCCAAGATCAACCTTGGGGGCCAAATACCCCTCCTATTACCTCCAGTAAGTCTCACAGAGCAGGATTGCTAAGTTCTCATAGCAGGCCATGCCCCCTTTCCCCACCACTCTGCAAATGCACTCCCTGGCGCACTCTTGGATGAGGATTAAAGTCCCCTTCGCTGCTGGGGGTCCTAAGGGGCCAACTAGCCTACCTGATACCTCCAGTATGCCCCAGATAGTGGGATTGCTGACAGGTGGACACAGGCCACGCCCCGTTTCTCCACAACTCTGCAAACGTGCCTCCTGGCGCGTTCTTGGTTGAGGGATTAAGTCCCCTTGAATGCTGAGGGTCCCTGGGGGCCAACTAGCGCACCAGGTGCCTCCAGTAAGCCCCACACAACTGGATTGCTGAGAGTAGTCCAAGGCCGTGCCCCCTTTTTACACCACTATGCAAACGCGCCTCCTGGCGCACTGCTGTTCGGTGGATGAAGTCCACTTTAGTCCTGAGGTCCTCAGGACACAAGAGGACCTCTTCGCCCGACCAGCAATGCGCCAAGAGATGCGTTTGCAGAGTAGTGTAAAAAGGGGTGTGGCCTCGGACCACCTCTCAGCAATCCCACTGTGTGGGGCTTACTGGAGGTACCAAATGGGCTAGTTGGCCCCTAAGGACCCTTAGCATTCAAGGGGACTTAATCACCCAACCCAGAATGCGCCAGGAGGCGAGTTTGCAGAGTGGTGCAGGGAGGGGGCAGGGCCTCCGGCGAGATGCCAGCTTTTCTTTTGATATTTTTAGAAGAGGGGCTGTGTGGCCCCCCTTCTCTTACTACTTTTTGGGCCCTGGGGACCCCATCCCCCAGGGCCTGAGCCATTTTTTTTACTTAAAAAAATAAAACGGGAAGGGGGCCGCTCGGCCCCCCTCCGAAGCCGATTTCGGCCCCGGGGACCCCATCCCCCGGTGCATGGCCACATATTCATATTTTTTTATCATCTTTTAAAGCAGGGGGCTGCACGACCCCCTCCTGAGGCCTTTATCGGCCCCGGGACCCCATCCCCCATTGCTTTGTTTTTTGTTTTTTTTAAATATTCGGGAGGGGGCCGCTTGGCCCCCCTTCCCTGGGCCACTTTTAGCCCCGGGGACCCCTTCCCCCGGAGCCTGGCTTCTTTGTTGGGGACCGCGGGGGAGCCCCAATGCCCCCACGGTCCCAGCCGGCTCCCCGCCTCCTGCGGGAGCCGGCATTGCTTTTGGACAAGGGGTGCTGCTGACATGCAGCTCCCCTTGTACAAAAGCAATTCTGCTTCGCTTCATTGAAGCGAGAGTGGGTTTTCTGCTCTCGCTTCCATGAAGCGAAGCAGTGTTTGCAATGACAGGGTGGGACATTGCTGCAGCCAGCCCTAGGGGGTGGTGGTCCCAAGGGCCAAGAAGTGGCCCCCCTCCCAACATGTATGTAGCCACAGGGAGGTGGTGGTCCCCGGGTCCAGGGGTCCGCAACGGATCCCCGTATTTACATAATCCATGCCCCGGGAGGTAGTGGTCCCCAGGGCAGTGTGGGGGGGCAGGAGCCCCCCCACTCTAAATCAAAATAATTGAAGCCCCGGTGGTGGTCCTCGGGGTTTGGGGGGCCCACGAGGCCCCCCCAATAACTGAGTGCCCCGGGGAGGTGGCGCCTTTTATTAAAAGCCCCGGGAAGGTGGCGGTCCCCGGGGCTGCGAGGGGCCGCGTGCCCCCGTGCATAAATAATAAAGCCCCGGGAGGTGGCTGTCCCCGGGGCTGAGGGCCCCCGCTACATAAATCAGGATTGCCCCAGGGACCTGGCCCACCCGGGGGCTTTAAGAAAACAAAGCGCGGGAGACCGCGCTTCGTTTGTTTAAAAATGTTCGGCCGGATTCGGGAACATTTTAAAAAATTGCTTGTTTGGGCCCTGGGGGTCCCTGTGGTACCCCCTGACCAGGCCTAGGGGGTCAGGGTGTTTCTACCCTGCCCCCTTTTCTTGTTTTTCATCGTTTTTTGCACCTTTTTTCCTGTGACTCGGTCCCGAGTCACACGATGGCTGCCAACACTTCCTGGCACTTACATTTTTAAATGGCCAAGCCCTGGGGGATGGAGTCTCGGGGGCCAATAATGGCCTGGGAGGGGGGCCGCTCGGCCACCCTCCCTTAAAGCAAAAAAAAAATAATAATTAGCCAAGCCCCGGGGGATGGGGTCCCCAGGGCCCTAATCGGCCTAGGGAGCGTGCCCCCTTCCTTTTCAATAATTTTTAGTTTTTTTAATTGGCTCAAGCCCCGGGGATGGGGTCCCCGGGGCCCAAAAGGGTCAGGGAAGGGGGGCCACACAAAATAAAAAGGAAATACCGCAACTTGCTGGAAGCCCGCCCCCTTTCACCACTACTCTGCAAACAAGACTCGTGTCACGCTCTAAGTTGGGGGATGAAGTCCCCTTCCCTTAGGGGCCAACTAGCCCACCTCTTACCTCCAGTAAGCCCCACACAGTGGGATTGCTGAGAGGTGGTGAGAGGCCACACCCCTTTTCCCACCACTCTGCAAACAGGCCTCATGACGCACTGCTGGTGGGGCGATGAAGTCCCCTTGCGTCCTAAGGGCTTCAGGACTAAAGTGGACTTCATCGCCCAAGCAGAAGTGCACCAGGAGGCGCAATTGCAGAGTGGTGTAAAAAGGGGGCATGGCCTCTGACTACCTCTCAGCAATCCAGCTGTGTGGGGCTTTCTGGAGGTAACAGAAGGGCTAGTTCGCCCCCAGGGACCCTCAAGAGGCAAGGGGACTTCATCCCCTAACCCAGAGCTTGTCAGGAGGTGTGTTTGCAGTGTGGTGGAGAAAGGGGGCATGGCCTGTGACCACCTCTCAGCAATCCCACTGTGTGGGGCTAACTGGAGGTAACAGGAGGACTAGTTGGCCCCCAGGGACCCTCAAGAGGCAAGGGGACTTCATTCCCGAACCCAGAGCGCGCCAGAAAGCGTGTTTGCAGAGTGGTCGGCAAAGGGGGTGTGGCCTGCTATCAGAACTCAGCAATCCTACTGTGTGAGACTTAGTGGAGGTAATAGGAGGGGTAGTTGGCCCCCAAGGATTTCCTTGGGGGCCAACTACCCCATCTGTTACCTCCAGTAAGTCCCACACAGTGGGATTGCTGGAAGGTCTTTGGAGGCCCAGCCCCTTTTCTCCACCACTCTGCAAACGTGACTACTAGTTAAAGAAGCATGTGCAATGCAATAGGTCTTGCATTTGTGAGAGTAGAGCTATTGGCGTTGTAAATGTAAAAGATTTTTACTAATGTTTTTTGGAGTGGAGTGGTTTACGTTGTGTGTAATGGAATTATGTGGTTTGCTGTGCAGTGAAATTATGTGGATAGAAAGTATGTGGTATTTAGTGTATAGGAATTATGTAGAGTGGGATTATATGTTATGGAGAGTAATTATGTGGTATGGTAGTCTGTGTTGTGGAGTGGTAACCTCAGGTTTAGTCTTCCTCCTTTCCATAGAATCTTAACTATAAACTCAATGAGACACAAAAAAGAAGGAACCACTGAGAAGCACTTCTGGACCTAGTCAGAGGTATGAGCAGGGCCACTGGAATTATGCGACTGTTCGGCCACAGCGATTTTCGCATAATTATACATTTTCCGCATTTGCCACATAATCCATCATCTGCCACATAATCTGCAGATTTGAACAAAAAAACGTTGTTTCTAGCTCAAACGGCTCAAACGTTACCAAAAATGCAGCAACAAGTGTTACAGCGTGGTTGAAGGCCCTTTGCAGAGCTGGAAGGTCACCTGTTACTCATTGCTAAATGTGGGTGTTAAATAGGTACTAATGGTGCGCAAACCACTCTTGCTTCTTTCTGCACCTCTCTTGCCTCTTTCTGCATTTCTTTTGCTTCTTTCTCCACCTTCTCTTCCTCTTTCTGCACTTCTCTTCTGCTTTCTGCACCTCTCTTGCTTCTTTCTGCACCTCTCTTGCTTCTATCTTCTGCACCTCTCTTCCCTTGTTCTGCACGTCTGTTGCTTCTTACTGCACTTCTAATACCTCTTTCTGCACCCTCTTCCCTCTTTCTGCACCTTTCTTGCCTCTTTCTGCACCTCTTTTGCCTCTTTCTGCACTTCTCTTGCTTCTTTCTGCACTTCCCTTGCTTCTTTCTGCACCTCTCTTGCTTCTTTCTGCACCCCTTTTGCCTGTTTCTGCACCTCTGTGGCTTCTTTCTGCACTTCTCTTGCTCATTTATGCACTTCTCTTTCTTTTTTCTGCACCTCTCTTGCTTCTTTCTACACCCTACTTCTCTCTTTCTACACCCCTCTTTCTGCACCTCTGTTGCCTGTTTCTGCACCTCTCTTGCCTCTTTCTGCAATTCTCTTGCCTCTTTCTGCACTTCTCTTGCATCTTTCTGCACCCCTCCTGCCTCTTTCTGCACCCCTCTCCCCTCTTTCTGCACCTCTCTTGCCTCGTTCTGCACCTCTATTGCTTCTTTCTGCACTCCTCTTGCCTCTTTATGCACCCCTCTCCCCTCTCTCTGCACCTCTCTTACCTCTTTCTGCACTTATCTTGCCTCTTTCTGCACATCTCTTACCTCTTTCTGCAATTCTCTTGCCTCTTTCTGCACTTCTCTTGCCTCTTTCTGCACCCCTCTTGCCTCATTCTGCACCTATGTTGCTTCTTTCTGCACTTCTCTTGGTTCTTTCTGCACCTCTATTGCTTCTTTCTGCACCTTTATTGCCTCTTTCTGCACCTCTCTTGCCTCTTTCTGTACCTCTCGTGCCTCTTTCTGCAGTTCTCTTGCCTCTTTCTGCACCTCTCTTACCTCTTTCTACACTTCTGTTGCTTTTTTAGGCACCTCTCCTGCTTCTTTCTGCACCCCTCTTCCCTCTTTCTGCACCCCTCTTCCCTCTTGAAGCACCTCTCTTGCCTCTTTCTGCACCTCTCTTGCCTGTTTCTGTAACTCTCTTGCCCCTTTCTGCAGTTCTCTTGCCTCCTTCTGCACCTCTGTTGCTTCTTTCTGCCCTTCTCTTTCCTCTTTCTGCACCCCTCTTGCCTGTTTCTGCACCTCACTTGCCTCTTTCTGAAACTCTGTTGCCTCTTTCTGCAACTCTCTTGCCTCTTTCTGTACCTCACATGCGTCTTTCTGCACACCTCTTGCCTCTTTCTGCACCTCTGTTGCATCTTTCTACACTTCTCTTGCTTCTTTCTGTACCTCTATTGCTTCTTTCTGCACTCCTCTTGCCTTTCTGCACCCCTCTTGCCTCTTTCTGCGCCTCTCTTACCTTTCTGCAGCTCTCTTGCCTCTTTCTGCACCCATCTTCCCTCTTTCTGCACCTCTCTTACCTCTTTCTGTAGTTCTCCTGCCTCTTTCTACACCTCTCTTGCCTCTTTCTGCAATCCTCTTGCCTCTTTCTGCACCCATCTTCCCTCCTTCTGCACCCCTCTTGCCTCTTTTCGCACCTCTCTTGCCTCTTTCTGCAGTTCTCTTGCCTCTTTCTGCACCTCTCTTACCTCTTTCTGCACTTCTCTTGCATTTTTCTGCACCTCTCTTACTTCTTTCTGCACCCCTCTTGCCTCTTTCTGCACCCCTCTTCTCTCTTTCTGCACCCCTCTTCCCTCTTTCTTCACCCCTCTCCCCTCTTCCCTCTTTCTGCCCCTCTCTTGCCTCTTTCTGCACCTCTCAGGCCTGTTTCTGTAACTCTCATGCCCCTTTCTGCAGTTCTCTTGCCTCCTTCTGCACCTCTGTTGCTTCTTTCTGCACTTCTCTTGCCTCTTTCTGAACCCTTCTTGGCTGTTTCTGCACCTCACTTGCCTCTTTCTGCACTTCCTTAGCTTTTTCTGCACATCTCTTGTTTCTTTCTGCAACTCTTGCCTCTTTCATCACTTCTCTTGCTTCTTTCTGCACCTTTGTTGCATCTTTCAGCACTTCTCTGGCCTCTTTCTGCACATCTCTTGCCTATTTCTACACCTGTCTTGCCTCTTTCTGCATCTTCTGTTGCCTCCTTCTGCAGCTCACTTGCTTCTTTCTGCACCCCTCTTGCCTCTTTCTGCACCCCTCTTCCCCCTTCTTTCGGCACCTCTATTGCCTCTTTCTGCACTCCTGTTCCCTCTTTCTGCACATCTCTTGCCTGTTTCTTCACTTCTCTTGCCTCTTTCTGCACCTCTGTTGCTTCTTTCTGCACTTCTCTTGCCCCTTTCTGCATTTCTGTTCCTTCTTTCTGCACTTCTCTTGCCTCTTTCTGTAACTGTTGCTTCTTTCTGCAACTCTCATCCCTCTTTCTGTACCTCTCTTGCCTCTTTCTGCACCTCCCCTGCCTTTTTTGTACATCTCTTGCCTCTTTCTACACCTCTGTTGCTTCTTTCTGCACTGCTCTTGCCTCTTTCTGCACCCCTCTTCCCTCTTTCTGTAACTTTCTTGCCTCTTTCTGCAACTCTCTTGCCTCTTTCTGCACCTCTCTTGCTTCTTTCTTCACCCTCTTGCCTCTTTCTGCACCCATCTTCCCTCTTTCTGCACCTGTCTTGCCTCTTTCTGCACCTCTATTGCTTCTTTCTGCACTTCTCTTGCCTCTTTCTGCACCCCTCTCCCCTCTTTCTACACCTCTGTTGCTTCTTTCTGCACTGCTCTTGCCTCTTTCTGCACCCCTCTTCCCTCTTTCTGTAACTTTCTTGCCTCTTTCTGCAACTCTCTTGCCTCTTTCTGCACCTCTCTTGCTTCTTTCTTCACCCTCTTGCCTCTTTCTGCACCCATCTTCCCTCTTTCTGCACCTTTCTTGCCTCTTTCTGCACCTCTATTGCTTCTTTCTGCACTTCTCTTGCCTCTTTCTGCACCCCTCTCCCCTCTTTCTGCACCTCTATTGCCTCTTTCTGCACATCTCTTACCTCTTTCTGCACTTATCTTGCCTCTTTCTGCACCTCTCTTACCTCTTTCTGCAATTCTCTTGCCTCTTTCTGCACTTCTCTTGCCTCTTTCTGCACCACTCTTGCCTCGTTCTGCACCTATGTTGCTTCTTTCTGCACTTCTCTTGGTTCTTTCTGCACCTCTATTGCTTCTTTCTGCACCTTTATTGCTTCTTTCTGCACCCCTCTTGCCTCTTTCTGCACCTCTCTTGCCTCTTTCTGTACCTCTCGTGTCTCTTTCTGCAGTTCTCTTGCCTCTTTCTGCAGCCCTCTTACCTCTTTCTGCACTTCTCTTACTTTTTTCCGCACCTCTCTTGCTTCTTTCTGCACCGCTCTTAGCTCTTCCTGCATCCCTCTTCCCTCTTTCTGCACCTCTCTCGCCTCTTTCTGCACCTCTCTTGCCTGTTTCTGTAACTCTCTTGCCCCTTTCTGCAGTTCTCTGGCCTCCTTCTGCATCTCTGTTGCTTCTTTCTGCACTTCTCTTGCCTGTTTCTGTAACTCTCTTGCCCCTTTCTGTAGTTCTCTGGCCTCTGTCTGTACTTCTCTTGCCTTTTTCTACACCTATCTTGCCTCTTTCTGCACCTCTCTTGCCTCTTTCTGCACCTCACTTGCTTCTTTCTGCACCCCTCTTGCCTCTTTCTGCACCTCTGTTGCATCTTTCTGCACTTCTCTTGCCTCTTTCTGCACCTCTGTTGCTTCTTTCTGCACTTCTCTTGCCTTTTCTGCACTCTCTCTTGCCTCTTTCTGCACTTCTCTTGCCTCTTTCTGCATCTCTCTTGCTTCTTTCTGCAACTCTCTTGCCTCTTTCTGCACTCTCTCTTGCTTCTTTCTGCAATCCTCTTTCGCTCTTTCTGCACCTCATCTTGCTCTCTTTCTGCACCTCTCTTACCTCTTTCTGCACTTCTCTTGCCTCTTTCTACACCTCTCTTGCCTCTTTCTGCAATCCTCTTGCCTCTTTCTGCACCCCTCTTCCCTCTTTCTGCACCTCTCTTGCCTCTTTCTGCACCTCTCTTGCCTCTTTCTGCAGTTCTCTTGCCTCTTTCTGCACCTCTCTGACCTCTTTCTGCACTTCTCTTGCATTTTTCTGCACCTCTTTTGCTTCTTTCTGCATCCCTCTTGCCTCTTTCTGTACCCCTCTTCTCTCTTTCTGCACCCCTCTTTCTGCACCTCTCTTGCCTCTTTCTGCCCCTCTGTTGCCTGTTTCTGTAACTCTCTTGCCCCTTTCTGCAGTTCTCTGGCCTCCTTCTGCACCTCTGTTGCTTCTTTCTGCACTTCTCTTGCCTCTTTCTGCAACTCTCTTGCCTCGTTTCTGCACTCTCACTTGCCTCTTTCTGCAACTCTCTTGCCTCTTTCTGCACCTCTCTTGCCTCTTTCTGCACCTCACTTGCCTCTTTCTGCACATCTCTTGATTCTTTCTGCAACTCTCTTGTCTCTTTCATCACTTCTCTTGCTTCTTTCTGCACCTCTGTTGCATCTTTCAGCACTTCTCTGGCCTCTTTATGCACTTCTCTTGCCTATTTCTACACCTGTCTTGCCTCTTTCTGCATTTCTGTTGCCTCCTTCTGCAGCTCACTTGCTTCTTTCTGCACCCATCTTGCCTCTTTCTGCACCCCATTCCCCCTTTCTGTGCCTCTCTTGCCTCTTTCTGCACTCCTGTTCCCTCTTTCTGCACATCTCTTTCCTGTTTCTTCACTTCTCTTGCCCCTTTCTGCATTTCTGTTGCTTCTTTCTGCACTTCTCTTGCCTCTTTCTACATTTCTGTTGCTTCTTTCTGCACCCCTCTTTCTGCACCTCTCTTCCTTCTTTCTGTACCTCTCTTGCCTCTTTCTGCACCTTCTCTCCCTTTTTCTGCACCCCTCTTGCCTCTTTCTACACCTCTGTTGCTTCTTTCTGCACTGCTCTTGCTCTCTTTCTGCACCCCTCTTCCCTCTTTCTGTACCTTTCTTGCCTCTTTCTGTAACTCTCTTGCCTCTTTCTGCACCTCTCTTGCTTCTTTCTGCACCTTTATTGCTTCTTTCTGCACCCCTCTTGCCTCTTTCTGCACCTCTCTTGCCTCTTTCTGTACCACTCGTGCCTCTTTCTGCAGTTCTCTTGCCTCTTTCTGCACCTCTCTTACCTCTTTCTGCACTTCTCTTGCTTCTTTCTGCACCTCTCTTGCTTCTTTCTGCACCTCTCTTCCCTCTTTCTGCACCCCTCTTGCCTCTTTCAGCACCTCTCTTGCCTCTTTCTGCACCTCTCTTGCCTGTTTCTGTAACTCTCTTGCCCCTTTCTGCAGTTCTCTTGCCTCCTTCTGCACCTCTGTTGCTTCTTTCTGCACTTCTCTTGCCTCTTTCTGCATCTCTCTTGCCTCTTTCTGCACCTCATCTTGCCTCTTTCTGCACCTCTCTTGCCTCTTTCTGCACCTCTATTGCTTCTTTCTGCACTTCTCTTGCCTCTTTCTGCACCCCTCTTGCCTCTTTCTGCACCTCTCTTGCCTCTTTCTGCACCTCTCTTGCCTCTTTCTGCACTTCTCTTGCCTCTTTCTGCACCTCTCTTGCCTCTTTCTGCAATTCTCTTGCCTCTTTCTGCACTTCTCTTGCCTCTTTCTACACTTATCTTGCTTCTTTCTGCACCTCTGTTGCTTCTTTCTGCACTTCTCTTGCCTCTTTCTGCACCTGTTGCTTTTTTCTGCACTGCCTCTTTCTGCACCTCTCTTGCTTCTTTCTGTACCTCTCTTGCCTCTTTCTGCTCCTCTCTTGCCTCTTTCTGTAGTTCTCTTGCCTCTTTCTGCAGCCCTCTTACCTCTTTCTGCACTTCTCTTACTTTTTTCCGCACCTCTCTTGCTTCTTTCTGCACCGCTCTTAGCTCTTCCTGCATCCCTCTTCCCTCTTTCTGCACCTCTCTCGCCTCTTTCTGCACCTCTCTTGCCTGTTTCTGTAACTCTCTTGCCCCTTTCTGCAGTTCTCTGGCCTCCTTCTGCACCTCTGTTGCTTCTTTCTGCACTTCTCTTGCCTCTTTCTGTACCTCTCTTGCCTCTTTCTGCACCTCTCTTGCCTCTTTCTGCAACTCTCTTGCCTCTTTCTGCACCTCTCTTGCCTCTTTCTGCACCTCACTTGCCTCTTTCTGCACCCCACTTGCCTCTTTCTGCACCCCTGTTGCCTCTTTCTGCACCTCTGTTGCTTCTTTCTGCACCTCTGTTGCCTCTTTCTGCACATCTCTTGCCTCTTTCTGCACCCCTCTTGCCTCTTTCTGCACTTCTCTTGCTTCTTTCTGCATCTCTCTTGCCTCTTTCTGCAGCTCTCTTGCCTCTTTCTGCACCTCTCTTGCCTCTTTCTGCAATCCTCTTTCCTCTTTCTGCACTCATCTTGCTCTCTTTCTGCAACTCTCTTGCCTCTTTCTGCACTTCTCTTGCCTGTTTCTGCACCTCTGTTGCTTCTTTCTGCACTTCTCTTGCCTCTTTCTGCACCCCTCTTCCCTCTTTCTGCACCTCTCTTGCCTCTTTCTGCACCTCTCTTGCCTCTTTCTGCACCTCTGTTGTCTGTTTCTGTAACTCTCTTGCCTTTCCTGCTGTTCTCTTGCCTCCTTGTGCACCTCTGTTGCTTCTTTTTGCACCTCTCTTACCTCTTTCTGTACTTCTCTTGCTTTTTTCCGTAACCTCTGTTGCTTCTTTCTGCACCCCTCTTGCCTCTTTCTGCACTCCTCTTCCCTCTTTCTGCACCTCTCTTGCCTCTTTCTGCCCCTCTGTTGCCTGTTTCTGTAACTCTCTTGCCCCTTTCTGCAGTTCTCTGGCCTCCTTCTGCACCTCAGTTGCTTCTTTCTGCACTTCTCTTGCCTGTTTCTGTAACTCTCATTCCCCTTTCTGCAGTTCTCTGGCCTCTTTCTGCAACTCTGTTGCCTCTTTCTGCACCCCTCTTGCCTTTTTATGCACCTCATTTGCCTCTTTCTGCAATTCTCTTGCTTTTTTCTGCACATCTCTTGTTTCTTTCTGCACTTCTCTTGCTTCTTTCTGCACCTCTCTTGCTTCTTTCTGCACTCTTCTTGCCTCTTTCTGCACCTCTCTTGCCTTTTTCTGTACTTCTCTTGCCTCTCTCTACTCCTCTCTTGCCTCTTTCTGCATCTCTCTTGCCTCTTTCTGCACCTCTCTTGCCTCTTTCTGCACCCATCTTGCCTCTTTCTGCACCTCTCTTACCTCTTTCTGCACTTCTCTTGCCCCTTTCTTGACCTCTCTTCCCTCTTTCTGCACCCCTTTTCCCTCTTTCTGCACTTCTCTTGCCTCTTTCTGCACCTCTCTTGCCTCTTTCTGCATTTCTCTTGCCTCTTTCTGCACCTCTCTTGCCTCTTTCTGCACCTCTCTTGCTTCTTTCTGCACCTCTCTTGCTTCTTTCTGCATCCCTCTTGCCTCTTTCTGCACCTCACTTGCCTCTTTCTGCACCCCTCTTGCCTCTTTCTGCACTTCTCTTCCCTCTTTCTGCCCCTCTCTTGCCTGTTTCTGCACCTCTCTTGCCTGTTTCTGTAACTCTCATGCCCCTTTCTGCAGTTCTCTTGCCTCCTTCTGCACCTCTGTTGCTTCTTTCTGCACTTCTCTTGCCTCTTTCTGCACCCCTCTTGCCTGTTTCTGCACCTCTTTTGCCTCTTTCTGCAACCCTCTTGCCTCTTTTTGCAGTTCTCTTTCCTCTTTCTGCACCTCTACTTGCCTCTTTCTGCACTTCTCTTGCTTTTTCTGCACATCTCTTGTTTCTTTCTGCAACTCTCTTGTCTCTTTCTGCACTTCTCTTGCCTGTTTCTGTAACTCTCTTGCCCCTTTCTGTAGTTCTCTGGCCTCTGTCTGTACTTCTCTTGCCTTTTTCTACACCTATCTTGCCTCTTTCTGCATTTCTGTTGCCTCCTTCTGCAGCTCACTTGCTTCTTTCTGCACCCCTCTTGCCTCTTTCTGCACCCCATTCCTTCTTTCTGTGCCTCTCTGGCCTCTTTCTGCACCCCTGTTCCCTCTTTCTGCACATCTCTTGCCTGTTTCCGTACCTCTCTTGCCTCTTTCTGCATTTCTGTTGCTTCTTTCTGCACTTCTCTTGCCTCTTTCTACATTTCTGTTGCTTCTTTCTGCACCTCCTCTTTCTGCACCTCTCTTGCCTTCTTTCTGTACTTCTCTTGCCTCTTTCTGCACCTCCTCTTGCCTTCTTTCTGCACCTCTCTTGCCTCTTTCTGCACCTCTGTTGCTTCTTTCTGCACTTCTCTTGCCTCTTTCTGCACCTCTCTTGCCTCTTTCTGTACCTCTCTTGCCTCTTTCTGTAACTCTCTTGCCTCTTTCTGCACCTCTCTTGCTTCTTTCTGCACCTCTCTTGCTTCTTTCTGCACCCCTCTTGCCTCTTTCTGCACCTCTCTTGCCTCTTTCTGCACCTCTCGTGCCTCTTTCTGCAGTTCTCTTGCCTCTTTCTGCACCTCTCTTACCTCTTTCTACACTTCTCTTGCTTTTTTATGCACCTCTCCTGCTTCTTTCTGCACCCCTCTTCCCTCTTTCTGCACCCCTCTTCCCTCTTGAAGCACCTCTCTTGCCTCTTTCTGCACCTCTCTTGCCTGTTTCTGTAACTCTCTTGCCCCTTTCTGCAGTTCTCTTGCCTCCTTCTGCACCTCTGTTGCTTCTTTCTGCACTTCTCTTGCCTCTTTCTGCATCCTCTCTTGCCTCTTTCTGCACTCATCTTGCCTCTTTCTGCACCTCTCTTGCCTCTTTCTGCACCTCTCTTGCTTCTTTCTGCACTTCTCTTGCCTTTTTCTGCACCTCTCTTGCCTCTTTCTGCACCTCTTGCCTTTTTCTGCACCTCTCTTGCCTCTTTCTGCACCTCTTGCCTCTTTCTACACCTCTCTTACCTCTTTCTGCAATTCTCTTGCCTCTTTCTGCACTTCTCTTGCCTCTTTCTGCACTCCTCTTGCCTCGTTTCTGCACCTCATGTTGCTTCTTTCTGCACTTCTCTTGGTTCTTTCTGCACCTCTCTTGCTTCTTTCTGCACCTCTCTTGCTTCTTTCTGCACCTCTCTTGCCTCTTTCTGCACCTCTCTTGCCTCTTTCTGTATCTCTCTGTGCCTCTTCTCTGCAGTTCTCTTCCCTCTTTCTGCACCTCTCTTACCTTTTCTGCACTTCGCTTGCTTTTTTCTGCACCTCTCTTGCTTCTTTCTGCACCCCTCTTGCCTCTTTCTGCACGCCTCTTCCCTCTTTCTGCACCTCTCTTGCCTCTTTCTGCCCCTCTCTTGCCTGTTTCTGTAACTCTCTTGCCCCTTTCTGCAGTTCTCTGGCCTCCTTCTGCACCTCTGTTGCTTCTTTCTGCACCTATCTTGCCTCTTTCTGCACCACTCTTCCCTCTTTCTGCACCCCTCTTCCCTCTTTCTGCATCTCTTGCCTGTTTCTGCACCTCTCTTGCCTCTTTCTGCACCCCACTTGCCTCTTTCTGCATTCCTCTTGCCTTTTCTGCACCTCTGCTTGCATCTTTCTGCACCTCTCTTGCTTCTTTCTGCACCTCTATTGCTTCTTTCTGTACTCCTCTTGCCTCTTTCTGCACCCCTCCTCTCTTTCTGCACCCCTCTTGACTCTTTCTGCACCTCTCTTGCCTCTTTCTGCAGCTCTCTTGCCTCTTTCTGCACTTCTCTTGCCTCTTTCTGCACTCCTCTTCCCTCTTTCTGCACCTCATCTTGCTCTCTTTCTGCACCTCTCTTGCCTCTTTCTGTAGTTCTCTTGCCTCTTTCTGCACCTCTCTTGCCTCTTTCTGCAATCCTCTTGCCTCTTTCTGCACCTCATCTTCCCTCTTTCTGCACCCCTCTTGCCTCTTTTCGCACCTCACTTGCCTCTTTCTGCACCCCTCTTCCCTCTTTCTTCACCCCTCTTCCCTCTTTCTGCACCTCTCTTGCCTCTTTCTGCCCCTCTCTTGCCTGTTTCTGTACCTCTCTTGCCCTTTTCTGCAGTTCTCTGGCCTCCTTCTGCACCTCTGTTGCTTCTTTCTGCACCTATGTTGCCTCTTTCTGTTCTTCTCTTGCCTCTTTCTGCATCTCTCTTGCCTCTTTCTGCAACCCTCTTGCCTCTTTCTGCACTTCTCTTGCCTCTTTCTGCACCTCATTTGCCTCTTTCTGCACTTCTCTTGCTTCTTTCTGCACATCTCTTGCTTCTTTCTGCAACTCTCTTGCCTCTTTCTATCACTTCTCTTGCTTCTTTCTGCACCTTTGTTGCTTCTTTCTGCACTTCTCTTGCCTCTTTCTGCACTTCTCTTGCCTCTTTCTACACCTCTCTTGCCTCTTTCTGCATTTCTGTTGCCTCCTTCTGCAGCTCTCTTGCTTCTTTCTGCATCCTCTCTTGCCTCTTTCTGCACCTCTCTTGCCTCTTTCTGCACCTCTCTTGCCTCTTTCTGCACCCCTGTTCCCTCTTTCTGCACATCTCTTGCCTCTTTCTGCACTTCTCTTGCCTTTTTCTGCATTTCTGTTGCTTCTTTCTGCACTTCTCTTGCCTCTTTCTACATTTCTGTTGCTTCTTTCTGCACCCCTCTTTCTGCACCTCTCTTCCTTCTTTTTGTACCTCTCTTGCCTCTTTCTGCACCTCCTCTCCCTTTTTTTGTACCCCTCTTGCCTCTTTCTACACCTCTGTTGCTTCTTTCTGCACTGCTCTTGCCTCTTTCTGCACCTCTCTTCCCTCTTTCTGCACCTTTCTTGCCTCTTTCTGCAATTCTCTTGCCTCTTTCTGCACCTCTCTTGCTTCTTTCTGCACCGTTTCATTGCTTCTTTCTGCACCCCTCTTGCCTCTTTCTGCACCTCTCTTGCCTCTTTCTGCACCACTCTTGCCTCTTTCTGCAGTTCTCTTGCCTCTTTCTGCAGCCCTCTTACCTCTTTCTGCACTTCTCTTGCTTTTTTCCGCACCTCTCTTGCTTCTTTCTGCACCGCTCTTAGCTCTTCCTGCATCCCTCTTCCCTCTTTCTGCACCTCTCTCGCCTCTTTCTGCACCTCTCTTGCCTGTTTCTGTAACTCTCTTGCCCCTTTCTGCAGTTCTCTTGCCTCCTTCTGCACCTCTGTTGCTTCTTTCTGCACTTCCCTTTCCTCTTTCTGCATCCCTCTTGCCTCTTTCTGCACCCATCTTCCCTCTTTCTGCACCTTTCTTGCCTCTTTCTGCACCTCTATTGCTTCTTTCTGCACTTCTCTTGCCTCTTTCTGCACCCCTCTCCCCTCTTTCTGCACCTCTCTTGCGTCTTTCTGCACCTCTCTTACCTCTTTCTGCACTTATCTTGCCTCTTTCTGCACCTCTCTTACCTCTTTCTGCAATTCTCTTGCCTCTTTCTGCACTTCTCTTGCCTCTTTCTGCACCCCTCTTACTCGTTCTGCACCTATGTTGCTTCTTTCTGCACTTTTCTTGGTTCTTTCTGCACCTCTATTGCTTCTTTATGCACCTTTATTGCTTCTTTCTGCACCTCTCTTTCCTCTTTCTGCACCTCTCTTGCCTCTTTCTGTATCTCTCGTGCCTCTTTCTGCAGTTCTCTTCCCTCTTTCTGCACCTCTCTTACTTCTTTCTACACTTCTCTTGCTTTTTTATGCACCTCTCCTGCTTCTTTCTGCACCCCTCTTCCCTCTTTCTGCACCCCTCTTCCCTCTTGAAGCACCTCTCTTGCCTCTTTCTGCACCTCTCTTGCCTGTTTCTGTAACTCTCTTGCCCCTTTCTGCAGTTCTCTTGCCTCCTTCTGCACCTCTGTTGCTTCTTTCTGCCCTTCTCTTTCCTCTTTCTGCACCCCTCTTGCCTGTTTCTGCACCTCACTTGCCTCTTTCTGAAACTCTGTTGCCTCTTTCTGCACCTCTCTTGCCTCTTTCTGTACCTCACATGCCTCTTTCTGCACCCCTCTTGCCTTTTTCTGCACCTCTGTTGCATCTTTCTACACTTCTCTTGCTTCTTTCTGCACCTCTATTGCTTCTTTCTGTACTCCTCTTGCCTTTCTGCACCCCTCTTCCCTCTTTCTGCACCTCTCTTGCCTCTTTCTGCACCTCTCTTGCCTCTTTCTGCAGCTCTCTTGCCTCTTTCTGCACCTCTCTTGCCTCTTTCTGCAATCCTCTTCCCTCTTTTTGCACCCATCTTCTCTCTTTCTGCACCTCTCTTACCTCTTTCTGTAGTTCTCCTGCCTCTTTCTACACCTCTCTTGCCTCTTTCTGCAATCCTCTTGCCTCTTTCTGCACCCATCTTCCCTCTTTCTGCACCCCTCTTGCCTCTTTTCGCACCTCACTTGCCTCTTTCTGCAGTTCTCTTGCCTCTTTCTGCACCTCTCTTACCTCTTTCTGCACATCTCTTGCATTTTTCTGCACCTCTTTTGCTTCTTTCTGCATCCCTCTTGCCTCTTTCTGTACCCCTCTTCTCTCTTTCTGCACCCCTCTTCCCTCTTTATTCACCCCTCTTCCCTCTTTCTGCCCCTCTCTTGCCTCTTTCTGCACCTCTCTTGCCTGTTTCTGTAACTCTCATGCCCCTTTCTGCAGTTCTTGTGCCTCCTTCTGCACCCCTGTTGCTTCTTTCTGCACTTCTCTTGCCTCTTTCTGCACCCCTCTTGCCTGTTTCTGCACCTCACTTGCCTCTTTCTGCAACCCTCTTGCCTCTTTTTGCACCTCTCTTGCCTCTTTCTGCACCTCACTTGCCTCTTTCTGCACATCTCTTGATTCTTTCTGCAACTCTTGTCTCTTTCATCACTTCTCTTGCTTCTTTCTGGACCTTTGTTGCATCTTTCAGCACTTCTCTGGCCTCTTTCTGCACTTCTCTTGCCTATTTCTACACCTGTCTTGCCTCTTTCTGCATTTCTGTTGCCTCCTTCTGCAGCTCACTTGCTTCTTTCTGCACCCCTTTTGCCTCTTTCTGCACCCCTCTTCCCCCTTTCTGCACCCCTATTGCCTCTTTCTGCACTCATGTTCCCTCTTTCTGCACATCTCTTGCCTGTTTCTTCACTTCTCTTGCCTCTTTCTGCACCTCTGTTGCTTCTTTCTGCACTTCTCTTGCCCCTTTCTGCATTTCTGTTGCTTCTTTCTGCACTTCTCTTGCCTCTTTCTACATTTCTGTTGCTTCTTTCTGCACCCCTCTTTCTGCACCTCTCTTCCTTCTTTCTGTACCTCTCTTGCCTCTTTCTGCACCTCCCCTCCCTTTTTTTGTACCCCTCTTGCCTCTTTCTACACCTCTGTTGCTTCTTTCTGCACTGCTCTTGCCTCTTTCTGCACCCCTCTTCCCTCTTTCTGTACCTTTCTTGCCTCTTTCTGCAACTCTCTTGCCTCTTTCTGCACCTCTCTTGCTTCTTTCTGCACCTTTATTGCTTCTTTCTGCACCCCTCTTGCCTCTTTCTGCACCTCTCTTGCCTCTTTCTGTACCACTCGTGCCTCTTTCTGCAGTTCTCTTGCCTCTTTCTGCACCTCTCTTACCTCTTTCTACACTTCTCTTGCTTTTTTACGCACCTCTCCTGCTTCTTTCTGCACCCCTCTTCCCTCTTTCTGCATCCCTCTTCCCTCTTGAAGCACCTCTCCTGCCTCTTTCTGCACCTCTCTTGCCTGTTTCTGTAACTCTCTTGCCCCTTTCTGCAGTTCTCTTGCCTCCTTCTGCACCTCTGTTGCTTCTTTATGCACTTCCCTTTCCTCTTTCTGCATCCCTCTTGCCTGTTTCTGCACCTCACTTGCCTCTTTCTGAAACTCTGTTGCCTCTTTCTGCACCTCTCTTGCCTCTTTCTGTACCTCACATGCCTCTTTCTGCATCCCTCTTGCCTCTTTCTGCACCTCTGTTGCATCTTTCTACACTTCTCTTGCTTCTTTCTGCACCTCTATTGCTTCTTTCTGCACTCCTCTTGCCTTTCTGCACCCCTCTTCCCTCTTTCTGCACCTCTCTTACCTCTTTCTGCGCCTCTCTTACCTCTTTCTGCAGCTCTCTTGCCTCTTTCTGCACCTCTCTTGCCTCTTTCTGTACCCATCTTCCCTCTTTCTGTACCTCTCTTACCTCTTTCTGTAGTTCTCCTGCCTCTTTCTACACCTCTCTTGCCTCTTTCTGCACCCATCTTCCCTCCTTCTGCACCCCTCTTGCCTCTTTTCGCACCTCTCTTGCCTCTTTCTGCAGTTCCCTTGCCTCTTTCTGTAGTTCCCTTGCCTCCTTCTGCACTTCTCTTGCTTTTTTCTGCACCTCTTGCTTCTTTCTGCACCCCTCTTGCCTCATTCTGCACCCCTCTTCTCTCTTTCTGCACCCCTCTTCCCTCTTTCTTCACCCCTCTTCCCTCTTTCTGCCCCTCTCTTGCCTCTTTCTGTACCTCTCTTGCCTGTTTCTGTAACTCTCATGCCCCTTTCTGCAAGTCTCTTGCCTCCTTCTGCACCTCTGTTGCTTCTTTCTGTACTTCTCTTGCCTCTTTCTGCACCCCTCTTGCCTGTTTCTGCACCTCACTTGCCTCTTTCTGCAACCCTCTTGCCTCTTTTTGCACCTCTCTTGCCTCTTTCTGCACCTCACTTGCCTCTTTCTGCACTTCCCTAGCTTTTTCTGCACATCTCTTGTTTCTTTCTGCAACTCTTGTCTCTTTCATCACTTCTCTTGCTTCTTTCTCCACCTTTGTTGCATCTTTCAGCACTTCTCTGGCCTCTTTCTGCACTTCTCTTGCCTATTTCTACACCTGTCTTGCCTCTTTCTGCATTTCTGTTGCCTCCTTCTGCAGCTCACTTGCTTCTTTCTGCATCCCTCTTGCCTCTTTCTGCACCCCTCTTCCCCCTTTCTACACCTCTATTGCCTCTTTCTGCACTCCTGTTCCCTCTTTCTGCACATCTCTTGCCTGTTTCTTCACTGCTCTTGCCTCTTTCTGCACCTCTGTTGCTTCTTACTGCACTTCTTTTGCCCCTTTCTGCATTTCTGTTGCTTCTTTCTGCACTTCTCTTGCCTCTTTCTACATTTCTGTTGCTTCTTTCTGCACCCCTCTTTCGGCACCTCTCTTCCCGCTTTCTGTACCTCTCTTGCCTCTTTCTGCACCTCCCCTGCCTTTTTTTGTACCTCTCTTGCCTCTTTCTACACCTCTGTTGCTTATTTCTGCACTGCTCTTGCCTCTTTCTGCACTGCTCTTGCCTCTTTCTGCACCCCTCTTCCCTCTTTCTGTACCTTTCTTGCCTCTTTCTGCAACTCTCTTGCCTCTTTCTGCACCTCTCTTGCTTCTTTCTTCACCCTCTTTCTGCACCCATCTTCACTCTTTCTTCGCCTTTCTTGCCTCTTTCTGCATCCCTGTTCCCTCTTTCTGCACATCTCTTGCCTGTTTCTGCAACTCTCCTGCTTCTTTCTACAGTACTCTTGCCTCCTATTGCACCTCTGTTGCTTCTTTCTGCACTACTCTTGACTGTTTCTGCACCCCTATTGCCTCTTTCTGTACCTCTGTTGGCTCTTTCTGCACTTCTCTTGCTTCTTTCTGCACCTCTATTGCTTCTTTCTGTACACCTCTTACCTTTTTCTGCACCCCTCTTCCTGCACCTCTCTTGCCTCTTTCTGCACCCATGTTCCCTCTTTCTGTACCTCTCTTGCCTGTTTCTGCAACTCTCTTGCCCATTTCTGCAGTTCTCTTGCCTCCTTCTGCACCTCTGTTGCTTCTTTCTGTACTTCTCTTGCCTCTTTCTGTGCCCCTCTTGCCTGTTTCTGTACCTTACTTGCCTCTTTCTGCACCTCGCTTGCCTCTTTCTGCACCTCTCTTGTCTCTTTCTGCACCTCACTTGCCTCTTTCTGCACTTCTCTTGCTTTTTTGTGCACCTCTCTTGTTTCTTTCAGCAACTCTCTTGTCTCTTTCATCACTTCTCTTGCTTCTTTCTGCACCTCTGTTGCTTCTTTCAGCACTTCTCTTGCTTCTTTTTGCACTTGTCTTCACTCTTTCTATACCTCTCTTGCCTCTTTATGCACTTTTCTTGCCACTTTCTGCACCTCTGCTGTTCTTTCAGCACTTCTCTTGCCTCTTTCTGCACCCCTCTTGCCTCTTTCTGCACCTATTGTTATGTTTCATATAGGTACCCCAATATAGGCTCAGGTAGTCACCTAACCTTTCACCTATATTCTCCCCTACCATTACACTTCATAACGGTTCTTGGGACTGACCTTTTACCTAGTTACGATACTGCTTACAGGACGTAGGGTTTTACCTGAAAACTAGCCTCATCCATTATGCATGAGGATTCTTGGAAACTCAGCAGGACTACCATCTCCTGCATAATAACTATGTATAAAGGTCTTTATGAGGCTCACTAATCATATAGAACAGAGGTATTCTATTCATGGGTTAAATTCCCACAAGCAGACGCACAATCACATACATTTCATTCTTACTTTGAAGATAAAATACCAGATGAATACTGTCCATATGAGGACATTGAAGTTCCGCTCACCTACCAGGAGCACATAAACTGGTTTAAAGGCGCCCTCCCCCACACAAAAGACAAAGTAAGAGTAGGTCCGCTCGGAAGAGATGGAGCCACTTGGCCAGTCCTTGCGGCTTACACACCACATCCAGACATTGACTCAATGCCAGTGGCAGACTTACATCCACTTCATAAAGAAATAATAAAACTTTACAGAAACCTGACACAGTTCGTGATGAGGGGACACACACTTCAGCCAACAAGGGCTACACAGACAGGACAAATTCAGGGATCTACAGCTAAAATAACACCACAAACGCTACACGCAGTTATGGGTGAAATGCCCACTAAACGTGAGCAAATGCCATTCTGGATAGCTAAAACAAAAACACAGCTAGAGGCAGTATTTCCACACACAAGCCCTCAAGAAAAACACAGAATGTTAACAGTCTGCTTGCCAATGAGGATAGCTCCCCAAATGGAGGATTGTACCACTTGGGGTACAGTTTTCGCTGCCATATATACCAGAACTCATGGTATCCCGTCATTAGCAGTAATACCAGATGTATTAAGACAAATACAAAATGAGTATGAAGCTGAACCTTCTCTGAACTTAGGGATGAAATTATTAGGTAATTTGGCCCATGTATCAGCTATCATATTAGTTAACGTTAAAGGGGATGCAGTAGCAGTGGCAATACACCAACACCTGAGGGATTTCACTCCTTTAAAACAGGAACGTGAATTACATAAAATTATTAAAGACACCTATGCTGAATTAGGTGGAGATAGTTTGGGAGCTAGAGCAACAAAACCTCAACTGATGGGAGGTCCTGAAAAGGATAACATCAAGCAAGCACCTGATTCTTCCAAGAAGAAATGGGATAATAATAATAAAAAACAAAAGTATAGAGAGAATAGATCACAATCCAGGGGTGGGTCTCCTCAACAGCAGCCCTCCAAAAGGAGGTACAACCTTGGGAACCGTGATAACATTAATAAACCTGACAGTTATCAGGATACTGATACACGTTTCTCTCGTTCCTTTCAGGGTTGATAAAAAAACTCAGAGAGGGAACGACGGTCAGAACACAGACTAGAAGAGTGTACAAAGTCCAGAGACACGCCACGCACTTCAGATTATACTTCCAAAAAGAAGAGAAGCCAAATTCAAAACCTCAATTTAAAAGAAGAAAGTAGCAGATCTCAAAGTTAGACATGCCCAGAATTCTGAGGACTCAACTTCTGAACAGGGAATGGGCTCTGCCGATGCTAAACAGCACAGCAGAAGTAACAATAGCTCGACAGAACCTGATGGAATTTCTGGTGACAGCGGAGTTGAATGAGCATATCACGGTGGAAAAACCTGATACAAAGGTGAGTGTCCCACATAGGTTACATGAGATAACATTCCAAATGGAGGGGGACAAACCCAGAAAAATTAAAGGTCTCTTTTGGGAGAAACTGACTTTTGGCTATGACATGCTTTTAGCTGAAAGAGATTGGCCACCTGAAATTGTTATGGATTGCCCAAAGGGAGAAACGGTAATTTTACCCACTTTTTCTGACCTCGTTCCAATATACTTAAAACACACATACATGCAGGAGTGGGCAGTAGCCCTTGCTCCAGCACTATATCGCAACCATGTTGGGTGGGATGCTGAGTCACCTCACCATACAATCCCAGTAAAAACTACTCCAACTCCACAGAGACAGTACCCAATAAAACAAGAAGCAAAAAAAAAGGTCAGGGAGATCCTAGATCAACTTGAATACCAGGGTGTAATTGAAAGTTACACCTCTCCAATGAATAATCCTTTGTTTCCCGTAATGAAACCCGATAATTCATACCGTCTAGTTTAAGACTACAGACATCTGAACACATGCACAAAAACATTTGCAGTACAGAATGCACATAGTGCCGCATTAACCCCTTCGCTGCTAGGCCTTTTCCCCTCCTGTGCTAAGCCTTTTTTGGCTATTTGGGGTAGTGCGCGCTTAGGCCCCTGTAACTTTTTGACCACATAAGGTATCCATGCCAAATTTGCGTCCTTTTTTTCTAACATCATGGGGATTGTAAAGGTACCCAGGGTTTGTGGATTCCCCTGGAGGGGACCCAGAAATTAGTCAAAATACAGCTAAATTTTGTTTTTTTGGGGAAAAATGCGAAAAAAGGGCTACAGATGAAAGCGTCTTGATTTTTCCCTGCAAATGGCATCAAAAAAGGGGTTGTGGGGATGAAATCACCATTTTCCCAGCTTTCAGGGACAAGCAGACTTTTGTCAGAAAACCAACTTTTTTTACACAGTTTTGGCATTTTTCTGGGACATAGCCTATTTTTGCTATTTTTTGTGCTTTCAACCTCCTTCCAGTTAATGGTAGAAATGGGTATGAAACCAATAATGGATCCTGGAAAGCCATACATTTCTGAAAAGTAGACAAAATTCTGAATTCAGCAAGGGGTCATTTGTGTAGATCCTTAAAGTTTTCCTTATAGAAACTAACAGTTAAATAAAGGAAAAATTGAAAATTAGTTGAAAAAAACAGCCAATTGTGTCAACGTTTTCACCTGTAACTTCTTCTAATTATGACAGCTATTTGAAGGCAATATACCGTTATATCCGCTGGACCTTTCTGGTTGTGGGGATATATAGGACTTGTAGGTTCACCAAGAACCCGACGAACCCAGAGCCAATAATTGAGCAGCATCTTGCAATGGTTTTTTATTATGTACCGGGTATATAGCAATTATTTTGGGAAAATGTATACATGGAAAAATTGTTATGAAAGACACCTATGTATTTCTGAAATGGGAACAAAATGTAGATTTTAGAAACAGTAGATATTTGCACATTTCCGAAATTGGGAGTACCCATACTAGCATGAGAATTATAGGTCATTTTTCAAAATGACTTATTTTTTACACATTGTCTTTCATTTGGAAGGCAGAAATGCATCGAAAGTCAATAGGTAATAACAGTTGCTCTACAATTCTGTGTTACCCTAAGTCTCCCGATAAAAATGGTACCTCACTTGTGTGGGTAGCCCTTGTGCCCACAACAGGAAATGGCTCAAAATGCAACGTGGACGTACCACATTTTCACAATGAAAAATTACCCTTTTTTTGCAAAGTGCCTAGGTGTAGTTTTTGAACCCTAGCTCTGCCGGCACCTAGGGAAACCTAGCAAACCTATACATTTTTGAAAACTAGACACCCAGGGGAATCCAGGATGGGGTGACTTGACTGCCTCCCACCAGGTTCTGTTACCCAGAATCCCTTGCAAACATAAAAAATTGTCAAAAAAACCACATTTTCCCCACATTTCTGTGGTGGAAAGTTCTGGAATCTGCATGGATCCACAAATTTCCACCCACCCCGCGTTCCCCAAAGTCTTACGAGAAAAATGGTACCTCACTTGTGTGGGTCGTCCTAGTGCCTGCGACAGGAAACTGTGCAAAACGCAACGTGGTCACACCTCAATTTCGCAGTGAAAAATGACCCTTTTTTGGCAAAGTGCCTAGCTGTAGTTTTTGAACCCTAGCTCTGCCGGCACCTAGGGAAACCTAGCAAACCTATACATTTTTGAAAACTAGACACCCAGGGGAATCCAGGATGGGGTGACTGGACTGCCTCCCACCAGGTTCTGTTACCCAGAATCCCTTGCAAACCTAAAAAATTATCAAAAAACCACATTTTCCCCACATTTCTGTGGTGGAAAGTTCTGGAATCTGCGTGGATCCACAAATTTCCACCCACCCCGCGTTCCCCAAAGTCTTCCGAGAAAAATGGTACCTCACTTGTGTGGGTCGGCCTAGTGCCTGCGACAGGAAACGGCGCAAAACGCAACGTGGTCACACCTCAATTTCACAGTGAAAAATGACCCTTTTTTGGCAAAGTGCCTAGCTGTAGTTTTTGAACCCTAGCTCTGCCGGCACCTAGGGAAACCTAGCAAACCTATACATTTTTGAAAACTAGACACCCAGGGGAATCCAGGATGGGGTGACTTGACTTCCTCCCACCAGGTTCTGTTACCCAGAATCCCTTGCAAACCTAAAGAATTGTCAAAAAAACCACATTTTCCCCACATTTCTGTGGTGGAAAGTTTTGGAATCTGCGTGGATCCACAAATTTCCACCCACCCCGCGTTCCCCAAAGTCTTACGAGAAAAATGGTACCTCACTTGTGTGGGTCGGCCTAGTGCCTGCGACAGGAAACGGCGCAAAACGCAACGTGGTCACACCTCAATTTCGCAGTGAAAAATGACCCTTTTTTGGCAAAGTGCCTAGCTGTAGTTTTTTAACCCTAGCTGTGCCGGCACCTAGGGAAATCTAGCAAACCTATACATTTTTGAAAACTAGACACCCAGGGGAATCCAGGATGGGGTGACTTGACTGCCTCCCACCAGGTTCTGTTACCCAGAATCCCTTGCAAACATAAAAAATTGTCAAAAAAACCACATTTTCCCCACATTTCTGTGGTGGAAAGTTCTGGAATCTGCGTGGATCCACAAATTTCCACCCACCCCGCGTTCCCCAAAGTCTTCCGAGAAAAATGGTACCTCACTTGTGTGGGTCGGCCTAGTGCCTGCGACAGGAAACGGCGCAAAACGCAACGTGGTCACACCTCAATTTTGCAGTGAAAAATGACCCTTTTTGGGCAAAGTGCCTAGCTGTAGTTTTTGAACCCTAGCTCTGCCGGCACCTAGGGAAACCTAGCAAACCTATACATTTTTGAAAACTAGACACCGAGGGGAATCCAGGATGGGGTGACTTGACTGCCTCCCACCAGGTTCTGTTACCCAGAATCCCTTGCAAACATAAAAAATTGTCAAAAAAACCACATTTTCCCCACATTTCTGTGGTGGAAAGTTCTGGAATCTGCGTGGGTCCACAAATTTCCACCCACCCCGCGTTCCCCAAAGTCTTACGAGAAAAATGGTACCTCACTTGTGTGGGTCGGCCTAGTGCCTGCGACAGGAAACGGCGCAAAACGCAACGTGGTCACACCTCAATTTCGCAGTGAAAAATGACCCTTTTTTGGCAAAGTGCCTAGCTGTAGTTTTTGAACCCTAGCTCTGCCGGCACCTAGGGAAACCTAGCAAACCTATACATTTTTGAAAACTAGACACCCAGGGGAATCCAGGATGGGGTGACTGGACTGCCTCCCACCAGGTTCTGTTACCCAGAATCCCTTGCAAACATAAAAAATTGTCAAAAAAACCACATTTTCCCCACATTTCTGTGGTGGAAAGTTCTGGAATCTGCGTGGATCCACAAATTTCCACCCACCCCGCGTTCCCCAAAGTCTTCCGAGAAAAATGGTACCTCACTTGTGTGGGTCGGCCTAGTGCCTGCGACAGGAAACGGCGCAAAACGCAATGTGGTCACACCTCAATTTCGCAGTGAAAAATGACCCTTTTTTGGCAAAGTGCCTAGCTGTAGTTTTTGAACCCTAGCTCTGCCGGCACCTAGGGAACCCTAGCAAACCTATACATTTTTGAAAACTAGACACCCAGGGGAATCCAGGATGGGGTGAGTGGACTGCCTCCCACCAGGTTCTGTTACCCAGAATCCCTTGCAAACCTAAAAAATTGTCAAAAAAACCACATTTTCCCCACATTTCTGTGGTGGAAAGTTCTGGAATCTGCGTGGATTCACAAATTTCCACCCACCCCGCGTTCCCCAAAGTCTTCTGAGAAAAATGGTACCTCACTTGTGTGGGTCGGCCTAGTGCCCGCGACAGGAAACGGCGCAAAACGCAACGTGGTCTCACCTCAATTTCGCAGTGAAAAATGACCCTTTTTTGGCAAAGTGCCTAGCTGTAGTTTGTGAACCCTAGCTCTGCCGGCACCTAGGGAAACCTACCAAACACACACATTTCTGAAAAGTAGACACCCGGGGGCTTCCAGGGAGGTATGGCTTGCGTGGATCCCCCAACGTTTCCTACCCAGAATCCCCTGCAAACCTCAATTTTAGCTGAAAAAATCACTTTTTCACACATTTGTGTGTGGGAAAGTGTGGCATCACTGGCCTCACACAAATTTCCTACCACCCAGCGTTCCCCCAGGTCTCCCGATAAAAATGGTGCCTCACTCGGGTGGGAGGCCCAAGTACCCGCGACAGGCAAGGGCCCACAACGTATTGAGGCGACCTCAAATGGCCTATCACAAAACTACCTGGTTTTGCAAGGGGGGTCCCATGACGTTTTGGCCCGGGGCTCGGCGGCCACCTAGGGAAACCTACCAAACCTACACATTTCTGAAAAGTAGACACCCGGGGATTCCAGGGAGGTATGGCTTGCGTGGATCCACCAAAGTTTTCTTACCCAGAATCCCCTGCAAACCTGATATTTTGCTCAAAAAATCACTTTTCGCACATTGTTGTGTGGTAAGTTGTGGAATCATGGGGCTGACACAAATTTCCTACCACCCAGCGTTCCCCCAGGTCTCCCGATAAAAATGGTGCCTCACTCGTGTGGGAGGCCCAAGTACCCGCGACAGGCAAGGGCCCACAACGTAGTGAGGCGACCTCAAAATGGCCTTTCACAAAACGACCTGGTTTTGCAAGGGGTCACCTGGGTTTTGGCCCCGTGCTCGGTAGCCATCTAGAGAAACCTACCAAACCCACACATTTCTGAAAAGTAGACACCTGGGGCTTCCAGGAGGTATGGCTTGCGTGGATCCCCAACGCTTCCTTACCCAGAATCCCCTGCAAACCTCAATTTTAGCTGAAAAATCACTTTTTTCACACATTTGTGTGTGGGAAAGTGTGGCATCACTGGCCTCACACAAATTTCCTACCACCCAGCGTTCTCCAGGTCTCCCGATAGAAATGGTGCCTCACTGGGTGGGAGGCCTAGTACCTGCGACAGGCAAGGGCTCACAACGTATTGAGGCGACCTCAAAATGGCCTATCACAAAACTACCTGGTTTTGCAAGGGGGTCCCATGACGCTTTGGCCGGGGCTCGGCGGCCACCTAGGAAACCTACCAAACCTACACATTTCTGAAAGTAGACACCCGGGGATTCCAGGGAGGTATGGCTTGCGTGGATCCACCAAAGTTTTCTTACCCAGAATCCCTGCAAACCTGATATTTTGCTCAAAAAATCACTTTTCGCACATTGTTGTGTGGTAAGTTGTGGAATCATGGGGCTGACACAAATTTCCTACCACCCAGCGTTCCTCCAGGTCTCCCGATAAAAATGGTGCCTCACTCGTGTGGGAGGCCCAAGTACCGCGACAGGCAAGGGCCCACAACGTAGTGAGGCGACCTCAAAATGGCCTTTCACAAAACGACCTGGTTTTGCAAGGGGGTCACCTGGGTTTTTGGCCCCGTGCTCGGTAGCCATCTAGAGAAACCTACCAAACCCACACATTTCTGAAAAGTAGACACCCGGGGCTTCCAGGGAGGTATGGCTTGCGTGGATCCCCCAACGTTTCCTTACCCAGAATCCCCTGCAAACCTCAATTTTAGCTGAAAAAAATCACTTTTTCACACATTTTTGTGTGGGAAAGTGTGGCATCACTGGCCT
The DNA here is from genome assembly GCA_963921515.1 of Calotriton arnoldi. NCBI lineage: Eukaryota > Metazoa > Chordata > Amphibia > Caudata > Salamandridae > Calotriton > Calotriton arnoldi. Next base: position 824,472 of record CAWUFW010008755.1, on the reverse strand, counting down.
CACACAAATTTCCTACCACCCAGCGTTCTCCCAGGTCTCCCGATAAAAATGGTGCCTCACTTGTGTGGGAGGCCCAAGTACACGCGACAGGCAAGGGCCCACAACGTATTGAGGCGACATCAAAATTGCCTATCACAAAATGTTTTGGGCCCTTGCCTGTCGCGGGTACTTGGGCCTCCCACCCGAGTGAGGCACCATTTTTATTGGGAGACCTGGGGGAACGCTGGGTGGTAGGAAATTTGTGTCAATCCCATGATTCGACAACTTTACCACACAAAAATGTGTGAAAAAAGTGATTTTTTCAGCAAAATATCAGGTTTGCAGGGGATTCTGGGTAAGAAACCGTTGGGGGATCCACGCAAGTCATACCTCCCTGGAATGCCCCGGGTGTCTACTTTTCAGAAATGTGTAGGTTTGGTAGGTTTCCATAGGTGGCCGCCGAGCCCCGGGCCAAAACGTCATGGGACCCCCCTTGCAAAACCAGGTCAGTTTTGTGATAGGCCATTTTGAGGTCGCCTCAATACGTTGTGGGCCCTTGCCTGTCGCGGGTACTTGGGCCTCCCACCCGAGTGAGGCACCATTTTTATTGGGAGACCTGGGGGAACGCTGGGTGGTAGGAAATTTGTGTCAATCCCATGATTCCACAACTTTACCACACAAAAATGTGCGAAAAAGTGATTTTTTCAGCAAAATATCAGGTTTGCAGGGGATTCTGGGTAAGAAAACTTTGGTGGATCCACGCAAGCCATACCTCCCTGGAATCCCCGGGTGTCTACTTTTCAGAAATGTGTAGGTTTGGTAGGTTTCCGTAGGTGGACGCCGAGCCCCGGGCCAAAACGTCATGGGACCCCCCTTGCAAAAACAGGTAGTTTTGTGATAGGCCATTTTGAGGTCGCCTCAATACGTTGTGGGCCCTTGCCTGTCGCGGGTACTTGGGCCTCCCACCCGAGTGAGGCACCATTTTTATTGGGAGACCTGGGGGAACGCTGGGTGGTAGGAAATTTGTGTCAATCCCATGATTCCACAACTTTACCACACAAAAATGTGCGAAAAAAGTGATTTTTTCAGCAAAATATCAGGTTTGCAGGGGATTCTGGGTAAGAAAACGTTGGTGGATCCACGCAAGTCATACCTCCCTGGAATGCCCCGGGTGTCTACTTTTCAGAAATGTGTAGGTTTGGTAGGTTTCCGTAGGTGGCCGCCGAGCCCCGGGCCAAAACGTCATGGGACCCCCCTTGCAAAACCAGGTCGTTTTGTGATAGGCCATTTTGAGGTCGCCTCAATACGTTGTGGGCCCTTGCCTGTCGCGGGTACTTGGGCCTCCCACCCGAGTGAGGCACCATTTTTATTGGGAGACCTGGGGGAACGCTGGGTGGTAGGAAATTTGTGTCAATCCCATGATTCCACAACTTTACCACACAAAAATGTGCGAAAAAGTGATTTTTTCAGCAAAATATCAGGTTTGCAGGGGATTCTGGGTAAGAAAACGTTAGTGGATCCACGCAAGTCATACCTCCCTGGAATGCCCCGGGTGTCTACTTTTCAGAAATGTGTAGGTTTGGTAGGTTTCCGTAGGTGGCCGCCGAGCCCCGGGCCAAAATGTCATGGGACCCCCTTGCAAAACCAGGTCGTTTTGTGATAGGCCATTTTGAGGTCGCCTCAATACGTTGTGGGCCCTTGCCTGTCGCGGGTACTTGGGCCTCCCACCCGAGTGAGGCACCATTTTTATCGGGAGACCTGGGGGATTGCTGGGTGGTAGGAAATTTGTGTCAGCCCCATGATTCCACAACTTTACCACACAAAAATGTGCGAAAAAAGTGATTTTTTCAGCAAAATATCAGGTTTGCAGGGGATTCTGGGTAGGAAAACATTGGGGGACCCACGCAAGCCATACCTCGCTGGACTCCCCAGAGTGTCTAGTTTTCAGAAATGTGTGGGTTTGGTAGGTTTCCTAAGATGGCCGCCGAGCCCAGGGCCAAAAACCTCACTGGTGTGGGTGGTTCAAGTACCCGCAACAGGCAAGGGCCCAAAACGTATTGAGGAGACATCAAAATGATCTATCACAAAACAAGCTGGTTTTGCAAGGGGAGTCACCTGGGTTTTTGGCCCCGGGCTCGGCGGCCATCTTGGGAAACCTACCAAACCCACACATTTCTGAAAACTAGACACCCGGGGAGTCCAACGAGGTATGGCTTGCGTGGATCCCCCAACGTTTTCCTACCCAGAATGCCCTGCAAACCTCAAATTTAGCTGAAAAAAATCACTTTTCTCTCAAATTTCTATGTGGGAAAGTTCTGGAATCTACGTGGATCCACAAATTTCCTCCCACCCAGCGTTCCCCCAGGTCTCCCGATAAAAATGATACCTCACTTGCGTGGGTGGGTCAAGTACCCGCGACAGAAAAGGGCCCAAAACCTATTGAGGCGACATCAAAATTACTTATCACAAAACAACCTGGTTTTGCAAGGGGGTCCCAGGAGTTTTTGGCCCTGGGCTCGGCGGCCATCTTGGGAAACTACCAAACTCAAACATTTCTGAAAGCTAGACACCCGGGAGTCCAGCGAGGTATGGCTTGCGTGGGTCCCACAACGTTTTCCTACCCAGAATCCCCTGCAAACCTCAAATTTAGCTGAAAAAATCACTTTTTCCATACATTTTTGCGTGGGATCACCGTGCCGGCACAAATGTCCTACCACCCAGCGTTCCCCTTGTTCTCCCGAGTAAAATGATACCTCACTTGTGTGGGTGGGCCAAAGGCCTGTGACTGGGAAGAGCCCAAAACATAGGGATTTAGGGTATAGCACCGAGAATTCTAAGCGCTATATTTTTTTAAAAATACGTTTTTAGCCAGTTCTGCTTTGGACACCCACACAAGTGAGGTATCATTTTACTCGGGGAACAAGGGCAACGCTGGGTGGTAGGACATTTGTGCCAGCACGGTGATTCCACGCAAAAATATGTGGAAAATATGGTTTTTTCAGCTAAATTTGAGGGTTGCAGGGGATTCTGGGTAGGGAAACGTTGGGGGATCCACGCAAGCCATACCTCATTGGACTCCCCAGGGTGTCTAGTTTTCAGAAATGTGTGGGATTGGTAGGTTTCCCTAGATGGCGGCGAGCCCGGGGCCAAAAACCAGGTGCCCCCCCCCAAAACCAGGTAGTTTTGTTATAGGTAGTTTTGAAGTCTCCACAATACGATTTGGGCCATTTCCTGTTTCAGCCACTATGCCTACCCACACAAGTGAGGTACCATTTTTATCGGGAGCCCTGGGGGAACGCAGGGTGGTAGGAAATTTGTGGATCCACGCACATTCCAGAACTTTCCACCACAGAAATGTGAGGAAAATGTGTTTTTTTGGACATATTTTTAGGTTTGCAAGGGATTCTGGGTAACAGATCCTGGTGAGAGCCAGTCAAGTCACCCCATCCTGGATTCCCCTGGGTGTCTAGTTTTCAAAAATGTATAGGTTTGCTAGGTTTCCCTAGGTGCTGGCAGTGTTAGGGTTCAAAATCTACAGCTAGGCACTTTGCAAAAAAAGGGTCCGTTTTCACTGTGAAAATGTGGTGTGTCCACGTTGCGTTTGGGCCGTTTCCTGTCGCGGGCACTAGGCCTACCCACACATGTGAGGTGCCATTTTTCTCGGAAGACTTTGGGGAACGCGGGATGGGTGGAAATTTGTGGATCCACGCAGATTCCAGAACTTTCCACCACAGAAAAGTGAGGAAAATTTGTTTTTTTTGACAAATGTTTCGGTTTGCAAGGGATTCTGGGTAACAGAACCTGGTGAGAGCCAGTCAAGTGACCCAATCCTGGATTCCCCTGGGTATCTAGTCTTCAAAAATGTATAGGTTTGCTAGGTTTCCCTAGGTGCCGGCAGAGTTAGGGTTCAAAATCTACAGCTAGGCACTTTGCAAAAAAAGGGTCCGTTTTCACTGTGAAAATGTGGTGTGTCCATGTTGCGTTTTGGGCCGTTTCCTGTCGCGGCCACTAGTCCTACCCACACAAGTGAGGTACCATTTTTCTCGAAAGACTTTGGGGAACGCGGGGTGGGTGGAATTTTGTGGATCCACGCAGATTCCAGAACTTTCCACCACAAAAATGTGAGGAAAATGTGTTTTTTTGGGACAAATTTTTAGGTTTGCAAGGGATTCTGGGTAACAGAACCTGGTGAGAGCCAGTCAAGTCAGCCCATCCTGGATTCCCCTGGGTGTCTAGTTTTAAAAAATGTATAGGTTTGCTAGGTTTCCCTGGGTGCCGGCAGAGCTAGGAACCAAATTCAACAGGTAGGCACATTCCGAAAAAAAGTCAGTGCCTAGTGGGCTTTCTGCCGCCCTGGGGAGGGGGAAATCAGGGGCTATTGCCCCGATATGCCCCCGAGGGGGCAGAAAGACTGTGGCTATTCTTTTGGGGGGGTCGGGGGCATTGGGATGCCTATGCTGGTCAGCCCCCACCCCTCCGTATAAAAAAGCCAGCATAATCGCTGGCACATAGTGGGCTTTCTGCCCCCCCGGGGGCAGATCAGGGGCTACTGCCCCCATCTGCCTCCTGGGAGGGGCAGAAAGACAGTGACATCTTTTTTGGGGTGGGTGGGGGCATTGGCATGTCCATTCTTGGCAGCCCCCACCCCGAACTTTGTAAAAAAAAAAATCCCTGGTGGCTAGTGGGCTTTCTGCCCCCCCGGGGGGGCAGATAAGGTGCTATTGCCCCATCTGCCTCCCAGGGGGGGCAGAAAGACTGTAGCATTTTTTTTGGGTTGGGGGCATTGACATGCAAATTCTGGGCAGCCCCCACCCCTACCTATATAAAAAAAAAAATCCCTGGCGCTTAGTGGGCTTTCTGCCCCCTCCCCGGGGGGGGCAGATCAGGGGCTATTGCCCCCATCTGCCTCCTGGGGGGGCAGAAAGTTTTTTTTTTTTTCTTTGGGGGGTAGGGTGGGGGCATTTGCATGCCCATTCTGGGCAGCCCCCACCCCGGGCCTATAAAAAAAAATAATCCCTGGCATCTAGGGTATTTCTGAACCCCCGGGTGGGTGCAGATTGGTGGCCGCTGCCACCATCTGCCCCCCCGGGGGGGCAGAAAGACTGGAATTTCATGGGGGAGGGGTGGGGGCATTGGCATGCCCATCTTGGGCAACCCCCACCCCTAAATGTATCGAGGGGAAAAAAACCTGGTGTCTAGTGGGCTTTCTGCCCCCCCGGGGGGCAGATTGGGGCTACTGCCCCCATCTGCCCCCCAGGAGGGGCAGAAAGACTGTACCTTTGCGGCGGGGTGGGGTGGGGGCATTGGCATGCCCATATTGGGCAGCCCCCACCCCAAATTATAATTTAAAACAAATCCCTGGTATCTAGTGGGCTTTCTGCCCCCCGGGGGGCAGATTGGGGGCTACTGCCCCCATCTGCCCCCCAGGAGGGGCAGAAAGACTGTACCTTTGCGGCGGGGTGGGGTGGGGGCATTGGCATGCCCATATTGGGCAGCCCCCACCCCTAACTATAATTTTCAAAAAAATCCCTGGTATCTAGTGGGCTTTCTGCCCCCCGGGGGGCAGATTGGGGGCTACTGCCCCATCTGCCCCCAGGGGGGCAGAAAGACTAATTTTGTGGCCGGGGGGATGGGGGCATCGGCATGCCCGTTTTGGGCAGCCCCCACCCCTAAATATAATTTAAATAGAAATCCCTGGTGTCTAGTGGGCTTTCTACCCCCCGGGGGGCAGATTGGGGGCTACTGCCCCCATCTGCCCCCCAGGGGGGCAGAAAGACTAATTATGCCAAAAATTGTATGGGGGAGCAAAGGCCCTTGCCCAAGGGGCCGCTCCCCCTCCCTGGTGCCTAGTGAGTGGATCCCTGCTTGGGGATCGCCCTCCTGGGGCGATCCCCAAGCAGGGATCCACTAGTGAGGGGTACCATTGGAAAGGGGAGATTCTCCCCTTTCCAACGATACCTCTCCTGAGTTTCTACGTGCTCAGGGGGCTGAGATAGCCCCCTGAGCACGTAGAAACTGAAACTGTAATGAGCCTCTTGGCTCATTTCAGTTTCAGTTTCACTGAAATGAGATCAGCGCGACGTGCGCGCCGATCGTCATTTCAGGGAAACCAGGGGGGCCTCGGGAGCTGGGGAAGCTCTTCCCCAGCTCCCGAGGCTTTAGGGGATGAAAGGGAATCCCTCTGGTGCCCGCACCAGAGGGATTTCCTTGACTGGGTTCCATGACGAGCTGGACTCGTCATGAGCACACGAGCACTGTGTGCCATGACGAGTCCAGCTCGTCATGAGCATGGAAGGGGTTAATGAATAACATTGTGCGGAAAACATACAAAACACTAAGGGCCATATTATCTAGAACGGCGATAACATTATCGCCGCTTTAGCGGCAGGAAACTGCGCTAAAGCGGCGATAAGGGGCTTGATAATATGCTCTATAGAAGCCCAGGTTCTGGTGAAGGACATCAAACCTGGGCTTCTATTGAATTCTATAGGGCATATTATCAAGTCCTCATCGCCGCTTTAGCTGCAGCTTCCTGTCGCTAAAGCGGCGATAATGTTATCGCCGTTCTTGATAATATGGCCCTAGATATCTCAAATGGATTTTTCTGCCAAAATATAGCGCCTGAAAGCAAATATATCACAGCATTCTCAGCGCTAGGTTCTCAGCGTCAATTTTGTTGACTCCCCCAACGGTATAAGAATAGCCCTGGGTTGTTCTCCGCTAGTGTGACAGAGTTACTTCATAATTTGGATGAAGAGGCATTGTCCTATGTAGATGATATTTATCTGATGGATGATGATTTAAAGGATCACTTGTCCAGGGTGAGCAACATAATTTTGGGGTTCTCCTCTGAGGGCTACAAATTCAACTTTAAAAAATCGAAAATAGCCCACCTCAATGTCCTATTTTTGGGATATGAGCTATCAAGTGAAGGAAAAAGCCTAGCAGCTAACTTTTTAGAAAAGTGTGCGCTGCTCCAACCTCTTAAATCGCTGAAAAACTTACAATGCATATTGGGATTTTTAAATTTTGGCAGAACATACATTTTAGATTATGCAGGAAAAGTAAAACCTTTCTACGACTTAATAAGACCTGATTTTTTCAGTTAGGCATTGGACACAGGAACACACAGATATCCTTTGTTCCCTACAAGCTGACATGATAGCATCAAAACACTTGCAGACACGCGTGAATGTACTCAATCTGGGGATCCGTATTATAGCGGGTCAATCTGGGTACACTTACTTAACCTTCAATGAAGGAGAAACAGTACCCATAGCATAAAAATCACACTTGTACACAAACGCTGAAATGCGTTTTGCTCCTACAGAAAAAATCCTGACAGCAATACAGACCGCTGTAGTGAGAGAAAGAGCACTGGCTCAGGGGAAACGAATAATTGTTGTAACTCCGGTACCAGCCTTAGAGGCTGCTACAAAGGCAAGCGTTCCTAATGCTAAAGCCTTACATCCAAGATGGATACAATGGGCTAATTCTCTTCACTGCAATGGATGTAGAATACAGATATGACCCTAGTCTAAAAACACAAGCAGTCCTGCAATATGAACAAGAATATCCTCTCCCAAATGAAATAAAGCCTCTAGATCAGTATAAATACATTATTTACACTGACGGATCCACTCAGCCAGCCATAGGAAGTAAAAAACAATACAGCGCCGCATGTGCGATTGGGAAGGGTCGTATGCAGATGGCAAGTTCCATCCCAGCGATACGAAGACAGTCTCTAGGAGACTGCACGGCTCACCTGGCAGAACTAAAAGTCCTATCACTGGCACTAATAAATACAGATCGAGAATCCCCCACACTGATTGTGTGCAATTCTTTTTATTGTGTCCAGTCATACAACAAATATCTTCACTACTGGGGTCAAAATGGGTTTAAAGACTCAAAAGGTGGCACAATTAAGCATAAAATGCTATGGGAACAGGTAGCTGAGTTGAAAAACGAACTACCAAGAGCTCACGTGATACACACGCTGAGCCATCAATGTGTTGGCGTTCACGTTGAAGGGAATTCATTGGCTGATGAAGCCACAAAGGGGGCAGTACGTACTGCTGCCATAGCTGCAATCACTTGTTCAAAAACCCGAATAGACGGACAGATAATGGTAGCTGTCATTGCTTCACGCAAAAACAGCACAGCCTTAACGAAAGGCTTTCCACTCAAGTACTCCTACAAGTTAGATGCAAACAACATTCCGTATGCTCAGATTCCAGGAGTGGGGGATAGAGTAATACCAAACATGGATCCGGATTACACTTAATACTAGCTGCACACGAGGGTCTAGGTTCTGCACACGCAGGGATTACTACAACGGTTTATTTACTGAAACAACGCTATTGGTGGCCTGGTTTAACTAAACAGACGAAAAATTTTGTCCTAAATTGCGACATCTGCCAGCAGATGAAGGGTTCCACCATGGCGCGTCCAGCACAGACACCATTAATAATATCAGACAGACCACTCGCTTGCGTCTATTTGGACCACTGCGGCCCCCTACAATCAAATTGGGCTTACAAGTACATCTTGGTGGCAGTGGATTCATGCTCTAGATTCCTATGGGTATGGTCTCAGAGCTCGGCTGATGCTCGAACTGTTATAAAAGATGTGTGAGTCTTTATAGGGACATACGCAGTAGGTACACTATATTCTGACCGTGGACCCGCATTTAGCTCTAGGGCTTACAAGGAAACCATGGGAAGTTTGGGTGTAGCATTGTGGTACTCCTCTCCGTACCATCCCAAGGGAAATTCGCTGTGGAGAGGAAAAACCGACACTTAAAGCAATCTTTAATAGCAACAGTATTAGGTTCGGGTGGTAGTTGGGTCAATCACTTATACAGTGTCCCACGAGCCCTTAATAACATGGCAAGAAGTTCTCTAGGGGGTGTCACTCCTTACAAGGTTCTATTTGGGAGGCAAATGTGGGTACCTGATCTCGATTAAGAAAGCACAGTGGCGGATGAAAAACCATTTGACATCAATAAACATTTGGCTGTTTTACAGGATCTGAATGAATCCCGGGCACTACTAAGCAACGTGCAAGTAAAACGCACCGCCACTGGGGAAGTCAAATAAGTCATGGCAAGACCTGTCTGGATCCCAAAAGTCGGGGATCTGGTCAGAGAAAAGATTGAGGACAAGAAAGTATTTGGGCCATCATACAGAAAGCCTGTACCTGTCCTGGCTGTCGAAGGAACAAGAACAGTCCTTCTTCCGCATCTTGCCGGCAAAACAGAAAAGAGATTCGTCCCCAGTGATCTGATCAAACCACACTATGTGCCCGATACTGAATAGTAGGCCTCGTGGGCTCCTGGGTAGCTGACGCTCTCCTCTCGCTACCATACAGGTAGTTCAGACAGAAAGACTCATAACATTTGAAGAGTCACCAATACAAAATGATGGAATTTCCAACAAAGAAATGGAACTCATTTCTCTTGGAACAGAACTTCAGAACACAATTGAAAGACAAATATCAATTCGGCCTAACACCGATGTCTACATCGATATGCCTCTACAAGAGACGTCTGCCAGTTCAACAAAACCTGCTGAGCTACCAAAGATAGATCAAACTGCATCTGGCTACTTCATCGATTTTGATACCTTCTCTCTTGATCCCAGTGAACCAGAGACAACGCCAGCTCCAGTTTCCCGTAAGCAACAAGTTTGTGATTTTTACACTTTTCTGAAAAAGACTAACTTAGTATCACCTTGGCTCCAGCTCTGGATCATAACTAGAATATTGTTTTTTCTGTTCTGGATTGTCCTAGTAACTGTGTTTTGCTTACTCATAAACAGAAAATATCTCCCAGAACGCTCTGCAGTATCAAATGTGAACTTGGTCCTGAGACCTCATACATCATCTCATCATGAACAAAGAGACCTGTTTTCCGTGAACATTACAGCTGTTCCAATCCCTGATGGTATAGTTTGGAACAAGGTTGATTATGATGTATTTGGGCCCAACTTTTGAAAATACCACATTTATTTAAAATTTCTCTAAATGATATCATTACCTCCAGTACATTTTCTGATTAATGGGATTTTGAAACTGTAAATAATATGTTGTCTGATTTAGAACAATCCCCTGCATTTTCAAGCAATGAAATGTTAGAGAACACATCTGATTTTGACACTATGTATTGTTACCATCATTATGATCATCACTATTTACACAAATCCAGTATCCCACGAAATATTTTCACATACCACCAATGGGAACAATGCTCGACACCACCAAAAGGTAGTTTGAAAACGTTTGCACAGAAATTGTCTTACTTTTCAGGGTTTAACACTTCTGACCCAACCTCATATTACTATAAGGTTGCACCTACACCTGCACAGAAAAATATGCTAACACCAAACTGATTTATTCTGCATCCTTTATTTCCCAACTGTCTGAACAGGGTTTTGACTTATGGAAGGACACTATAGACATAAAATCAGTCTGGGGTTCTAAGGAATGGCAAGTCTCAGGGAACAGAAGCACTATTTAGAGTGTGCCTCATTCCACAGCAGATAATATTTTTGAATGACACTGTGCAACAGACTTCCAGTCTTGAACTAGCCAAGAACAAGGATTTGAACACACCTCGGATTCTCACACCTTCACACATCAATTTTACATCACGTGGAGGGGATACAATAGATGACATCCTGCAGTACAATACTTCAAACCCCAATGGGAAGGGTGGTTAGTTTGGCCCACAGACACAAACGGATGGCAATCAAGATTCAGTGGTACAACCGAAGGGTTAAGTAGCCATAGGCCGTACCAACGCTATGTACAAAGAGAACATCCGGGGGTGGTGACATTATACAGTGTTGGGAAGTTGTGCCTCGATTGGCTAAAAACCTCGACACTGTCCCAGGTGAAACAGCACTTATCCTTACTCTCAGATGAGGTGGATCTAAGGGATTTTTTATTAGGTCCCCGAAAGCCATGTCAGAAACGTTTCTTATACGCTGTCTATATTGAAATCTGAAGATCTCTCAACAAGAAGCTGCGGATAGACTTCATGAAATAGATAAAATTAACCTAGAAAAGACGTTAGCTGTAGTTGACAATGGTATGACTACATTTATTTACTAGGCAACAATGTATCTTCTGCTATAGATATACTAGAACAGGACTTGTCCATACTACAACACGGACAATCTCAACTACGTTCTATTATGTTATTAAGCTGGACGCTACAATCATTGTGCGCTGGTTATGTGCCTTGTCGATTTATCAATAGTACGTCCCTATTTTCTGCATACAATCTAACAGAGAAGCAGATAACAATGGCACAAAGGGGAGCAAAATATTCAATGCTGCGTATTGAAAAACTAGACAAGTTACCTTTTACTGTGGCAGAGTCACCATCCACAGAATGGTTAATCCATGGCCATATAACACTACCGGTCACAACTTTCCAGTTTCATTATTGGCTAGAACAACAACAGGCAGGCAGATATGAAGCAATGGGTAGGGAATTCATCAAGGAATCTTGGGAATTGCCATACAGATTTCGATGCCAGAATGGGGACATGGAAGTGTTTCTAAGCGGTGCAAACTGCAAGAAATCCTTAAGTGGATCTCTCATATGACAGGATATCATGCTTCACGGGGCCTGTAATGGTTCAGTTGCTAAATTATCCTGTCACTTGAAAGGGTCCCCGGCTGCAGTGATTAATCCGGCAGCCGGAGACCCGGTGTTCAAGTTGCTTTCAAATGGGAGTTACTTGATGCTGAATGATCAAGGTTGTTGTGGGATGCTCCCAGGAATCGCATATTTTGGCACTGTAAGCTCCAGGGTTACTTGCTGTATGTAATTATTGTTTCCACCGACCCATACAGTCAGGGAGGCACCGTTATGGCCTTCGTTGAATGTTTCCTTTATACGGTTTGATACTCTGAGCCGAATGAAAGCCATGCTTTTACAGCAAACGGTGCCCTTAACCTCCGCCCGAGAAACTTATGATCTCCAGGTTGCAAGATCTTCGGCTGAGATACAGGCACTAGTAAGTAACAAACTGCCCTTTCCATTTCACAGAAATGGTACAACGTATCTTTAACATGTCTGATACGACGGGTATAGTACACCTATTTAAGACCATAGGTTCTGGACTGTTAAGCACCTTTCAGACAATCCTCGGAGTTATTCCCAACTTCATACACTCCGTATTCTGAAGCATTTTTGGAGGGCTTCCGCTGATCCTGTTCCTAATAGCATCTATCCGATTGTCATTTTTCTGCTATGCAATGGGCGTCCCAGTAACCAAGGAGATGGAAAAAACGCTCTTGGAGCGCCGATATCGTGATCGTATGGTGCTCCATCTGGGCACACCTCGCCTTCGCGAACTCAGTGAATCTTGGTTCCTATCATTTAGACCAGTCTGGATTGACTGTATTCTGCCTGTCCTCCGATGCCAGTTCTGCAGACAAGAATGCGTGTTAGACCTCTGTCTAACACTTCCATCAGTTGCTCCGCCGTACGTTGATGTTTTACCGGACCCGATAACTGCCCATGTTCTGCAGTGTCCTCAGCGTATTCCAATGTTGATGTCTGTATTCTTAGAGCCACCACAGGATGCTTCAGCTCCTGCTGGAACGGATACCGGCTCCTCAACAAATACTCAGGCCTTGGTTGTCACACAGGCATCCCCAGAAGCGGCTATGGAGAATACGGAGGAACATCTGTGCTTGATTGACCTGATCTGCAAGGTGTTGCAGGGACCGTCGTCTGCTATTGCAGGCAACAGTGATGTTGCGTCTCCCAGCCAGGACACATAAAAGTTTGGCTCATCGTGTGCTGGGAAAAATTCTGATTTTTCAAAAACATCCAAATTTTGAATTTTCAACAAACAGAAACTTTGCTTAAACTGCATGGCTTTCAGTCACTCATAGTTGTTCGAACTATATATACAAACATATTTTAATAAAACTTCTACCACTTAAAATACGATTTTAGCATTTTTAAGCATTTTTTAAAAATAGTTTTTAAATGCACTAATGTCTTGAACTAATTAGTTGTTTGCGTACAAATGCCTAGAAGTACGTTAAAATTTTAGTATGTCGTCCAGTCGGATGAGGAGTGGGTGTGATGTTTCATATAGGTACCCCAATATAGGCTCAGGTAGTCACCTAACCTTTCACCTATATTCTCCCCTACCATTACACTACATAACGGTTCTTGGGACTGACCTTTTACCTAGTTACGATACTGCTTACAGGACGTAGGGTTTTCCCTGAAAACTAGCCTCATCCATTATGCATGACGATTCTTGGGAACTCAGCAGGACTACCATCTCCTGCATAATAACTATGTATAAGGGTCATTCCTTCCGTCATCCTAAGTCCGACATGACACAGCAAGGTAGAACCCCTGAGGGTACCACTTTGGGTATTTAAACACCATATCCTGCTGAGATAGTCAGAGGAGAAAAAGACATCCACGCTGATACACTGATGCGAGACACTGAGGTTCCTGCACACAGACACTCCAGCACGCAGTGGTCTGACATCCCTCGCGGGGTGTCCATCTCGAGACCAAGACGGGGTTCCACAGTCTCTCACTTCAGGTAATGGGGTTGACTTTATCCTAGAGGGATTCTTGGCTTTACATCTACATACATGCTAGGTGCACTTAGGTACATCTAGTTAGGGTTGCATCGTAGGAGGACGCATTTACTACTGTCATGTATTTTATATACTTGCCTGTATTCGTTGTTTTAGCACAATGGTAGAAATCTACCATCCTTTTACTCTGTTAGTGCTTCTAATGATTTATATCTGTTTCTGTCTAATGGTTGTTTTAGCACACCTATTTTACACTAGAATGACGCTGGTTCAATAAATGCTTATTGGAAAACGTCCCCATCATTTATTCTGTGTATCTCTCTGAGACAAAGTGAGTACGAGTGACTGAGCAAAAAGTATCGCACTGTTTCCACGATCCCGAAGGATCAGGGTTGTTATGTTCGATAGTTGCCAAGAACTATTCTCTCCTTGGTAAGAGGGGTTTCTAGAGGCACTGTGAGCTAGCTGGTACCCAGGCTAACATACCCGGTAGGGGTGTCTTTAATCAGTCTGGACACTAATCCTACAGTGTATGTTGTCTAAACGCGCAGGTTCTATATAGGTTTATAGGAACTATACAACACTATGTTGGTTCTTTCTGCACTTCTCTTGCTTTTTTCTGTACCTCTGTTGTTTCTTTCTGCACCCCTCTTGACTCTTTCGGCACCCCTCTTGCCTCTTTCTGCACCCCTCTTCCCCCTTTCTGCACCTCTCTTGCCTCTTTCTGCACCTCTCTTGCCTCTTTCTGCAACTCTCTTGCCTCTTTCTGTAGTTCTCTTGCTTCTTCCTGCATCTCTGTTGCTTCTTTCTGCACCTCTGTTGCTTCTTTCAGCACTTCTCTTGCCTCTTTCTGCACTTCTCTTGCCTGTTTCTGCACCTCTCTTGCCTCTTTCTGTACCTTACTTTCCTCTTTCTGTACCTCACTCTTCTTTCTGCACCTCACTTGCCTCTTTCTGCATCTCACTCTCTTCTTTCTGCATCTCACTTGCCTCTCTCTTCACTTCTCTTGCCTCTTTCTGTACCTCTCTTGTCTCTTTCTGCACATCACTTGCCTCTTGACATACCTCACTCTCTTCTTTCTGTACATCTCTTGCTTCTTTCTGTACTTCTCTTGCTGCTTTCTGCACCCATGTTCCCTCTCGCCTGTTTCTGCACCTCACTTGCCTCTTTCTGCACCTCTCTTGCCTCTTTCTGCACCTCACTTGCCACTTTCTGCACCTCTCTTGTTTCTTTCGGCAACTCTCTTGTCTCTTTGATCGTTTCTGTTGCTTCTTTTCTACTCCTCTGTTGCTTCTTTCAGTATTTCTCTTGCTTCTTTCTGCACTTGTCTTCACTCTTTCTACACCTCTCTTGCCTTTTTATCCACTTCTCTTGCCTCTTTCTGCACCTCTGTTGCTTCTTTCAGCACTTCTCTTGCCTCTTTCTGCACCCCTCTTGCCTCTTTCTTCACCTATGTTGGTTCTTTCTGCACATCTCCTGCTTCTTTCTACACCTCTCTTGTTTCTTTATGCACCCTCTTGCCTCTTTCTGCACCCCTCTTCACTCTTTCTGCAGCTCTCGTGCCTCTTTCTGCACCCCTGTTCCCTTTTTCTGCACCTCTCTTGCCTGTTTCTGCAGTTCTCTTGCCTCCTTCTGCATCTCTGTTGCTTTTTCCTGCACTACTCTTGCCTCTTTCTGTACCCCTCTTGCCTGTTTATTCACCTCACTTGTCTCTTTCTGTACCTCTCTTGCCTCTTTCTGCATCTCTCTTGCCTCTTTCTGCACCTCATTTGCCTCTTTCTGCACTTCTCTTGCTTTTTTCTGCACCTCTCTTGTTTCTTTCGGCAACTCTCTTGTCTCTTTCATCACTTCTCTTGCTTCTTTCTGCTCCTCTGTTGCTTCTTTCTGCACCTCTGTTGCTTCTTTCAGCACTTCTCTTGCCTCTTTCTGTACTTCTGTTGCCTGTTTCTGCACCTCTCTTGCCTCTTTCTGTACCTCACTTTCCTCTTTCTGCACCTCACTCTTCTTTCTGCACTTCACTTGCCTCTTTCAGCACCTCGCTCTCTTCTTTCTGCACCTCACTTGCCTCTCTCTGCACTTCTCTTGCCTCTTTCTGTATCTCTCTTGTCTCTTGCTGTACCTCACTCTCTTCTTTCTGTACTTCTCTTACTTTTTTCTGTACTTCTCTTGCTTCTTTCTGCACCCCTATTCCCTCTTTCTGCACCTCTGTTGCTTCTTTCTGCACCTCTCTTGCTTCTTTCTGTACCGCTCTTGCCTCTCTCTGCACCCCTATTCCCTGTTTCTGCACCCCTATTCCCTGTTTCTGCACCTCTCTTGCCTGTTTCTGCACCCCTGTTCCCTCTTTCTGCACCTCTCTTGCCTGTTTCTGCAACGCTCTTGCCTCTTTCTGCAGTTCTCTTGCCTCCTTCTGCACCTATGTTGCTTCTTTCTGCACTTCTCTTGCCTCTTACTGCACCTCTCTTGCCTGTTTATGCACCTCTCTTGCCTCTTTCTGCACCTCTGTTGCCTCTTTCTGCACTTCACTTGCTTCTTTCTGCACCCCTCTTGCCTCTTTCTGCACCCTTCTTCCCTCGTTTTGCACCTTTCTTGCCTCTTTCTGCACCCCTGTTGCCTCTTTCTGCACCTCTGTTGCTTCTTTCTGTACTTCTGTTGCCTCTTTCTGCACTTCTCTTGCCTCTTTCTGCACATTTCTTACTCTTTCTGCACCTCTCTTGTTTTTTCTGCACTTCTGTTGCCTCTTTCTGTACTTCTCTTGCCTCTTTCTGCACCTCGCTTGCCTCTTTATGCACCTCTCTTGCCTCTTTTTGCACTTCTATCGCCTCTTTCTGCAATTCTCTTCCTTCTTTCCGTGCTTCTCTTGCTTCTTACTGCATTTCTCTTGCTTCTTTCTGCACTTCTCTTGCCTCTTTCTGTACCTCACCTCTTTCTGTACCTCATTCTTCTCTCTGCTCCTCTCTTGCCTCTTTCTGCACTTCTCTTGCCTCTTTCAGCATCTCTCCTGCCTGTTTCTGCACCTCTCTTGCCTCTTTCTGAACTTCTCTTGCCTCTTTCTGCACCTATGTTGCTTTTCTTCACTTCTTTTGCTTCTTTCTGCACCCCTCTTGCCTCTTTCTGCACCCTTCTTCCCTCTTTGTGTACCTCTCTTGCCTCTTTCTGCACCTCTCTTGTCTCTTTCTGCAGTTCTCTTGCCTCTTTCTGCAGCTCTTTTGCTTCTCTCTGCACTTCTCTTGCCTCTTTCTGCACCCCTCTTGTCTCTTTCTGTACCTCTGTCAGTTCTTTCTGCACAGATCTTGCTTCTTTCTGCCCCTCTCTTCCAAATTTCTGCATCCCTCTTGCCTCTTTCTACAACCCTCTTCCCTCTTTCTGCACCTCTCTTGCCTCTGTCTGCACCCCTGTTCCCTCTTTCTGCAACTCTTTTACCTGTTTCTGCACTTCTCAATTTTTTTCTGCACCTCTCTTGTTTCTTTCTGCAACTCTCTTGTCTCTTTCATCACTTCTTTTGCCTCTTTCTACACCTCTGTTGCTCCTTTCTGCACCTCTGTTGCGTCTTTCTGCACCCCTCTTGCCTCTTTCTGTACCCATCTTCCCTCATTTTGCACCTTTCTTGCCTCTTTCCGCACCCCTGTTGCCTCTTTCTGTACCTCTCTTGCCTGTTTCTGAACTTCTCTTGCCTGTTTCTGTACCTCTCTTGCCTTTTCCTGTATCTCACTTTCCTCTTTCTGCACCTCACTCTTCTTTCTGCACCTAACTTGCCTCTTTTTGCACCTCACTCTCTTCTTTTTGCACCTCACTTGCCTCTCTCTCTACTTCTCTTGCCTCTTTCTGTACCTCTCTTGTCTTTTATGCACCTCACTTGCCTCTTGCTGAACCTCACTCTCTTCCTTCTGTACTTCTCTTGCTTCTTTCTGTACTTCTCTTGCTTTTTTCTGCACCCCTGTTCCCTCTTTCTGCACCTCTCTTGCCCGTTTCTGCACCTCTCTTGCTTCTTTCTGCAGTTCTCTTGCCTCTTTCTGTATCTGTCACTTCTTTCTGCACCTCTCTTGCTTCTTTCTGCACCACTCTAGCCTCTTTCTGCACCCCTCTTCCCTCTTTCTGCTCCTCTCTTGCCTCTTTATGCACCCCTGTTCCCTCTTTCTGCACCACCTCGCTTGCCTGTTCTGCAACTCTTGCCTCTTTCTGTAGTTCTCTTGTTTCTTTTTGCAACTCTCTTGTCTCTTTCATCACTTCTCTTGCCTCTTTCTGCACCTCTATTGCTTCTTTGTGCACCTCTGTTGCTTCTTTCTGCACCCCTCTTGCCTCTTTCTGTACCTCTCTTGCCTGTTTCTGAACTTCTCTTGCCTGTTTCTATACCTATCTTGCCTCTTTCTGTACCTCATTTGCCTCTTTCTGTACCTCACTCTTCTTTCTGCACCTCACTTGCCTCTTTTTGCACCTCACTCTCTTCTTTTTGCACCTCACTTGCCTCTCTCTCCACTTCTCTTGCCTCTTTCTGTACCTCTCTTGTCTCTTTATGCACCTCACTTGCCTCTTGCTGTACCTCACTCTCTTCTTTCTGTACTTCTCTTGCCTCTTTCTGCACCTCACTTGCCTCTTTCTGCACCTCACTTGCCTCTTTCTGCAGTTCTCTTGCCTCTTTCTACACCTCACTATCTTTTTCCTCACCTCTCTTGTCTCTTTGTGCACTTCTCTTGCTCCTTTCTGCACTTTTCTTGCTTCTTTCTGTACCTCTCTTGCCTCTTTCTGTACTTTTCTTGCCTCTTTTTGCACTTCTCTTGTCTCTTTCTGCACTTCTCTTGCCTCTTTCTGCACCTCACTTGCCTCTTTCTGCACCTCACTCTTCTTTCTGCACCTCTCTTGCCCCTTTCTGCACTTCTCTTGCCTCTTTCTTCAACTCTCCTACCTGTTTCTGCACCTCTCTAGCCTCTTTCTGCACTTCTCTTGCCTCTTTCTGCACCTCTGTTGTTTCTTTCTGTACTTCTTTTGCTTCTTTCTGCACCTCTCTTGCTTCTTTCTGCACCTCTCTTGTCTCTTTCATCACTTCTCTTGCTTCTTTCTGCACATCTGTTGCTTCTTTCAGCACTTCTATTGCCTCTTTCTGCACTTCTCTTGTCTCTTTCTGCACCTCTGTTGTTTGTTTCTGTACTTATTTTGCTTCTTTCTGCACTTCTCTTGCTCCTCTCTGCACTTTTCGTGCTTCTTTCTGCACCTCTCTTGCCTCTTTCTGCACTTTTCTTGCCTCTTTCTGTACTTCTCCTGTCTCTTTCTTCACTTCTATTGACTCTTTCTGCACTTCTCTTGCCTGTTTCTACACCTCTCTTACCTCTTTCTGCACCTCTATTGCCTCTTTCTGCACTTCTCTTGCTTCTTTCTGCACCCCTTCTTGCCACTTTCTGTATCCCTCTTCCCTCTTTCCACACCTCTCTTGCCTCTTTCCGAACCCCTGTTCCCTCTTTCTGCACCTCTCTTGCCTGTTTCTGTACCTCTCTTGTGTCTTTCTGCACTTCTCTTGCCTCATTCTGCACCTCTGTTAATTCTTTCTGCACTTCTCTTGCCTCTTTTCTGCATTTCTCTTGCCTCTTTTCTGCATTTCTCTTGCCTCTTTCTGTACATTTGTTACTCTTTCTGCACCTCTCTTGTTTTTTTCTACACTTCTGTTGCCTCTTTCTGCAGTTCTCTTGCCTCTTTCTACACCCTCACTATCTTTATCTTCACCTCTCTTGTCTCTTTGTGCACTTCTCATGCTCCTTTCTGCACTTTTCTTGCTTATTTATGCACCTCTCGCCTCTTTCTGCACTTTTCTTGCCTCTTTTTTGCACTTCTCTTGTCTCTTTCTGTACTTCTATTGCCTCTTTCTGCAATTCTCTTCCTTCTTTCTACGCTTTTCTTGTCTCTTTCTGTACCTCTCTTGCTTCTTTCTGCACTTCTCTTGCCTCTTTCTGCACCTCACTTGCCTCTTTCTGCACCTCACTCTTCTTTCTGCACCTCTCTTGCCCCTTTCTGCACTTCTCTTGCCTCTTTCTGCACCTCTCCTGCCTGTTTCTGCACCTCTCTAGCCTCTTTCTGCACTTCTCTTGTTTCTTTCTGCACCTCTTCCTTCTTTCTGCACCCCTCTAGCCTCTTTCTGCACCCTTCTTGCCTCTTTGTGCACCTATCTTGCCTCTTTCTGTACCTCTCTTGCCTCTTTCTGCAGTTCTCTTTGCCTCTTTCTGCAATTCTCTTCCTTCTTTCTGCGCTTCTCTTGCCTCATTCTGTGCTTCTCTTGCTTCTTTCTATACTTCTCTTGCTCTCTTTCTGCACCTCACTTGCCTCTTTCTGCACCTCACTTGCTTCTTTCTGCACCCCTCTTGCCTCTTTCTGCACCTCTCCTGTATGTTTCTGCACCTCTCTTGTCTCTTTCTTTACTTCTCTTGCCTCTTTCTGCACCTCTCGTTGCTTCTTTCTGCGCCTCTGTTGCTTCTTTTTGCACTTCTCTTGCTTCTTTCTGCACCTCTGTTGCTTCTTTCTGCAGCCCTCTTGCCTCTTTTCTGCACCTCTTCTTGCCTCTTTGTGCACCTCTCTTGCCTCTTACTGCACCCCTCTTGTCTCTTTCTGCACCTCTGCTGTTTTTTTTTACGGAGTTTTTATAGCGCGAAGTTGACCCGAAGGTATCGGGTATCAGAGCGCTTTACATAGCACCAGTTGCGTTACATGAGGACACATTCATTTTTTGTTAGGCACGGGGAGATTAAGTGATTTGCCCAGAATCACAGGATGTTCAGCGTCATTGCCGAGACTCGAACCCGGTTCCCCCGATTTGAGGTCGACCGCCCTAGCCGTTAGGCCAACTCCTCTCCCCAGGTTCTTTCTGCACTGCTCTTGCTTCTTTCTGCACCTCTCTTGTAAATTTATGCACCCTCTTGCCTCTTTCTGCACCTCTCTTGCCTCTGTCTGCACCCTTGTTCCCTCTTTCTGCACCTCTTTGCCTGTTTCTGCAACTCTATTGCCTCATTCTGCAGTTCTCTTGCCTACTTCTGCACCTCTGTTGCTTCTTTCTGCACCTCTCCAACCTCTTTCTGCACCCCTCTAGCCTCTTTCTGCACCTCTATTGCTTCTTTCTACACTTCTCTTGCTTCTTTCTGTACCTCTCATGCTTCTTTCTACACCTCTCTTGCCTCTTTCAGCACCCCTCTTCCTCTCTTTCTGCACCTCTCTTGCCTCCTTCTGCACCTTTCTTGCCTCTTTCTTTGCTTCTCTTGCCTCTTTCTGCACTTCTGTTGCTTCTTTCTGCACCCCTCTTGCCTCTTTCTGCACCCTTCTTCCCTTTTTCTGCACCTCTCTTGCCTCTTCCTGCACCCCTCTTGCCTCTTTCTGCACCTCTCTTGCCTCTTTCTGTAGGTATCTTGCCTCTTTCTGCACCTCTTTTGCTTCTTTCTGGACTTTTCTTGGCTCTTTCTGCACCCCTCTTACCTCTTTCTGCACTTCCCTTGCCTCTTTCTGCATGTGTTTCTCTTTCTGCACCTCTCTTGTTTTTTTCAGCACCTCACTTGCTTCTTTCTCTACTTCTCCTTCCTCTTTCTGTACTCAAATGGGAAGTGCAAGCTGTGAAGTTTAAAAGGTTGCATGCTCTCGTGACTGAGGTATATGTCTACTTGGATATATATTCTCAAATGTGTTATGCATCTGAAGATGGTAGCTTAAAAAGCAGGTAACTTCTCCTATTGGTGGTTAAATGTTCTCAGTTCTGCTCTGTCATTCAATTGCACAGGCAGACATGTCTTATGTATATAGGTGTTATAGAGCCCCTCAAATATACTATTGAATACCCATGTGCCCTGTATTATGAGCAGAAAGAAATACATACACCTTTTGTACACAAATTTACAGAGTATGCTGTTTGAAACACAGGTATTCAAGTATTTGTATGTTTATTTTTATGTAACATGTCACTAGGTAAAGCAGAGACACACTCATGCATACCTTCACAAACTTGGTCAGACTTACAACAGTGATATGGTTAGGAGTGCTGTTTTACATTTGGTAGGCCTAACATTCTGAGCAGTCGATGAATAGTGAACCTTCAAAAGAAAAGTGAGGTTTAATACATCTTGGGAGAAGGATTAGTGATTATGCTACTTTGTATGAGTCTGTGGTAAGGTACAGTCGAAGTAGGCCTCTTTCTGTCACCTCTCTTGCCTCTTTCTGCACCTCTCTTGCCTCTTTCTGCACCTCTGTTGCTTCTTTCTGCACTTCTCTTGCTTTTTTCTACACCTCTCTTGTTTCTTTCTGCAACTCTCTTGTCTCTTTCATCACTTCTCTTGCTTCTTTCTGCACTTCTGTTGCTTCTTTCTGCACTTCTGTTGCTTCTTTCAGCACCTCTCTTGCCTCTTTCTGTACTTCTGTTGCCTGTTTGTGCTTCTCTCTTGCCTCTTTCTGCACCTCACTTGCTTCTTTCTACACCTCATCCTCTTCTTTCTGCACCTCACTTGCCTCTTTCAACACCTCATTGTCGTCTTTCTGCACCTCACTTGCCTCTCTCTGCACTTCTCTTGCCTCTTTCTGTACCTCTCTTTGTCTCTTTCTGCACCTCACTTGTCTCTTTGCTGTACCTCACTCTCTTTCTTTCTGTACTTCTCTTGCTTCTTTCTGTACTTCTCTTGCTTCTTTCTGCACCCTCTTTCCCTCTTTCTGCACCTCTGTTGCTTCTTTCTGCACCTCTGTTGCTTCTTTCTGCACCTCTCTTGTCTCTTTCATCACTTCTCTTGCTTCTTTCTGCACATCTGTTGCTTCTTTCTAGCACTTCTATTGCCTCTTTCTGCACCTCTCTTGTCTCTTTCTGCACCTCTGTTGTCTTGTTTCTGTACTTATTTTGCTTCTTTCTGCACTTCTCTTGCTCCTCTCTGCACTTCTCGTGCTTCTTTCTGCACCTCTCTTGCCTCTTTCTGCACTTTTCTTGCCTCTTTCTGTACTTCTCCTGTCTCTTTCTTCACTTCTATTGACTCTTTCTGCACTTCTCTTGCCTCGTTTCTACACCTCTCTACCTCTTTCTGCACTCTCTGTTGCCTCTTTCTGCACTTCTCTTGCTTCTTTCTGCACCCCTTCTTGCCACTTTCTGTATCCCTCTTCCCTCTTTCCACACCTCTCTTGCCTCTTTCCGAACCCCTGTTCCCTCTTTCTGCACCTCTCTTGCCTGTTTCTGTACCTCTCTTGTGTCTTTCTGCACTTCTCTTGCCTCATTCTGCACCTCTGTTAATTCTTTCTGCACTTCTCTTGCCTCTTTTCTGCATTTCTCTTGCCTCTTTTCTGCATTTCTCTTGGCTCTTTCTGTACACTTTGTTACTCTTTCTGCACCTCTCTTGTTTTTTTCTACACTCTCTGTTGCCTCTTTCTGCAGTTCTCTTGCCTCTTTCTACACCTCACTATCTTTATCTTCACCTCTCTTGTCTCTTTGTGCACTTCTCATGCTCCTTTCTGCACTTTTCTTGCTTATTTATGCACCTCTCGCCTCTTTCTGCACTTTTCTTGCCTCTTTTTTGCACTTCTCTTGTCTCTTTCTGTACTTCTATTGCCTCTTTCTGCAATTCTCTTCCTTCTTTCTACGCTTTTCTTGTCTCTTTCTGTACTTCTCTTGCTTCTTTCTGCACTTCTCTTGCCTCTTTCTGCACCTCACTTGCCTCTTTCTGCACCTCACTCTTCTTTCTGCACCTCTCTTGCCCCTTTCTGCACTTCTCTTGCCTCTTTCTGCACCTCTCCTGCCTGTTTCTGCACCTCTCTAGCCTCTTTCTGCACTTCTCTTGTTTCTTTCTGCACCTCTTCCTTCTTTCTGCACCCCTCTAGCCTCTTTCTGCACCCTTCTTCCCTCTTTGTGCACCTATCTTGACTCTTTCTGTACCTCTCTTGCCTCTTTCTGCAGTTCTCTTGCCTCTTTCTGCAATTCTCTTGCCTTCTTTCTGCGCTTCTCTTGCCTCATTCTGTGCTTCTCTTGCTTCTTTCTATACTTCTCTTGCCTCTTTCTGCACCTCACTTGCCTCTTTCTGCACCTCACTCTTCTTTCTGCACCCCTCTTGCCTCTTTCTGCACCTCTCCTGTATGTTTCTGCACCTCTCTTGTCTCTTTCTTTACTTCTCTTGCCTCTTTCTGCACCTCTGTTGCTTCTTTCTGCGCCTCTGTTGCTTCTTTTTGCACTTCTTTTGCTTCTTTCTGCACCTCTGTTGCTTCTTTCTGCAGCCCTCTTGCCTCTTTCTGTACCCTTCTTCCCTCTTTGTGCACCTCTCTTGCCTCTTACTGCACCCCTCTTGTCTCTTTCTGCACCTCTGCTGTTTTTTTTACGGAGTTTTTATAGCGCGAGTTGACCTCGAAGGTATCGGGTATCAGAGCGCTTTACATAGCACCAGTTGCTTACATGAGGACACATTCATTTTTGTTAGGCACGGGAGATTAAGTGATTTGCCCAGAATCACATGGATGTTCAGCGTCATTGCCGAGACTCGAACCTGGTTCCTCCGATTCGAGGTCGACCGCCCTAGCCTGTTAGGCCAACTCCTCTCCCCAGGTTCTTTCTGCACTGCTCTTGCTTCTTTCTGCACCTCTCTTGTAAATTTATGCACCCCTCTTGCCTCTTTCTGCACCTCTCTTGCCTCTGTCTGCACCCTTGTTCCCTCTTTCTGCACCTCTTTGCCTGTTTCTGCAACTCTATTGCCTCATTCTGCAGTTCTCTTGCCTACTTCTGCACCTCTGTTGCTTCTTTCTGCACTTCTCCTACCTCTTTCTGCACCCCTCTAGCCTCTTTTCTGCACCCCTATTGCTTCTTTCTACACTTCTCTTGCTTCTTTCTGTACCTCTCATGCTTCTTTCTACACCCCTCTTGCCTCTTTCAGCACCCCTCTTCCCTCTTTCTGCACCTCTCTTGCCTCCTTCTGCACCTTTCTTGCCTCTTTCTTTGCTTCTCTTGCCTCTTTCTGCACTTCTGTTGCTTCTTTCTGCACCTCTCTTGCCTCTTTCTGCACCCTTCTTCCCTTTTTCTGCACCTCTCTTGCCTCTTCCTGCACCCCTCTTGCCTCTTTCTGCACCTCTCTTGCCTCTTTCTGTAGGTATCTTGCCTCTTTCTGCACCTCTTTTGCTTCTTTCTGTACTTTTCTTGGCTCTTTTTGCACCCCTCTTGCCTCTTTCTGCAATTCTCTTCCT
This sequence comes from Calotriton arnoldi, assembly GCA_963921515.1. Lineage (NCBI taxonomy): Eukaryota > Metazoa > Chordata > Amphibia > Caudata > Salamandridae > Calotriton > Calotriton arnoldi. The sequence continues at coordinate 799,749 of CAWUFW010008755.1, read as the reverse complement.
TCTTTCTACGCTTTTCTTGTCTCTTTCTGTACTTCTCTTGCTTCTTTCTGCACTTCTCTTGCCTCTTTCTGCACCTCACTTGCCTCTTTCTGCACCTCACTCTTCTTTCTGCACCTCTCTTGCCCCTTTCTGCACTCTCTCTTGCCTCTTTCTGCACCTCTCCTGCCTGTTTCTGCACCTCTCTAGCCTCTTTCTGCACTTCTCTTGTTTCTTTCTGCACCTCTTCCTTCTTTCTGCACCCCTCTAGCCTCTTTCTGCACCCTTCTTCCCTCTTTGTGCACCTATCTTGCCTCTTTCTGTACCTCTCTTGCCTCTTTCTGCAGTTCTCTTGCCTCTTTCTGCAATTCTCTTCCTTCTTTCTGCGCTTCTCTTGCCTCATTCTGTGCTTCTCTTGCTTCTTTCTATACTTCTCTTGCCTCTTTCTGCACCTCACTTGCCTCTTTCTGCACCTCACTCTTCTTTCTGCACCCCTCTTGCCTCTTTCTGCACCTCTCCTGTATGTTTCTGCACCTCTCTTGTCTCTTTCTTTACTTCTCTTGCCTCTTTCTGCACCTCTGTTGCTTCTTTCTGCACCTCTGTTGCTTCTTTCTGCACTTCTTTTGCTTCTTTCTGCACCTCTGTTGCTTCTTTCTGCAGCCCTCTTGCCTCTTTCTGTACCCTTCTTCCCTCTTTGTGCACCTCTCTTGCCTCTTACTGCACCCCTCTTGTCTCTTTCTGCACCTCTGCTGTTTTTTTTTACGGAGTTTTTATAGCGCGAAGTTGACCCGAAGGTATCGGGTATCAGAGCGCTTTACATAGCACCAGTTGCTGTTACATGAGGACACATTCATTTTTGTTAGGCACGGGGAGATTAAGTGATTTGCCCAGAATCACAGGATGTTCAGCGTCATTGCCGAGACTCGAACCCGGTTCCCCCGATTTGAGGTCGACCGCCCTAGCCGTTAGGCCAACTCCTCTCCCCAGGTTCTTTCTGCACTGCTCTTGCTTCTTTCTGCACCTCTCTTGTAAATTTATGCACCCCTCTTGCCTCTTTCTGCACCTCTCTTGCCTCTGTCTGCACCCTTGTTCCCTCTTTCTGCACCTCTTTGCCTGTTTCTGCAACTCTATTGCCTCATTCTGCAGTTCTCTTGCCTACTTCTGCACCTCTGTTGCTTCTTTCTGCACTTCTCCTACCTCTTTCTGCACCCCTCTAGCCTCTTTCTGCACCCCTATTGCTTCTTTCTACACTTCTCTTGCTTCTTTCTGTACCTCTCATGCTTCTTTCTACACCCCTCTTGCCTCTTTCAGCACCCCTCTTCCCTCTTTCTGCACCTCTCTTGCCTCCTTCTGCACCTTTCTTGCCTCTTTCTTTGCTTCTCTTGCCTCTTTCTGCACTTCTGTTGCTTCTTTCTGCACCCCTCTTGCCTCTTTCTGCACCCTTCTTCCCTTTTTCTGCACCTCTCTTGCCTCTTCCTGCACCCCTCTTGCCTCTTTCTGCACCTCTCTTGCCTCTTTCTGTAGGTATCTTGCCTCTTTCTGCACCTCTTTTGCTTCTTTCTGTACTTTTCTTGGCTCTTTTTGCACCCCTCTTGCCTCTTTCTGCACTTCCCTTGCCTCTTTCTGCATGTGTTTCTCTTTCTGCACCTCTCTTGTTTTTTTCAGCACCTCACTTGCTTCTTTCTCTACTTCTCCTTCCTCTTTCTGTACTCAAATGGGAAGTGCAAGCTGTGAAGTTTAAAAGGTTGCGTGCTCTCGTGACTGAGGTATATGTCTACTTGGATATATATTCTCAAATGTGTTATGCATCTGAAGATGGTAGCTTAAAAAGCAGGTAACTTCTCCTATTGGTGGTTAAATGTTCTCAGTTCTGCTCTGTCATTCAATTGCACAGGCAGACATGTCTTATGTATATAGGTGTTATAGAGCCCCTCAAATATACTATTGAATACCCATGTGCCCTGTATTATGAGCAGAAAGAAATACATACACCTTTTGTACACAAATTTACAGAGTATGCTGTTTGAAACACAGGTATTCAAGTATTTGTATGTTTATTTTTATGTAACATGTCACTAGGTAAAAGCAGAGACACACTCATGCATACCTTCACAAACTTGGTCAGACTTACAACAGTGATATGGTTAGGAGTGCTGTTTTACATTTGGTAGGCCTAACATTCTGAGCAGTCGATGAATAGTGAACCTTCAAAAGAAAAGTGAGGTTTAATACATCTTGGGAGAAGGATTAGTGATTATGCTACTTTGTATGAGTCTGTGGTAAGGTACAGTCGAAGTAGGCCTCTTTCTGTCCCTCTCTTGCCTCTTTCTGCATCTCTCTTGCCTCTTTCTGCACCTCATTTGCATCTTTCTGCACTTCTCTTGCTTTTTTCTGCACCTCTCTTGTTTCTTTCTGCAACTCTCTTGTCTCTTTCATCACTTCTCTTGCTTCTTTCTGCTCTTCTGTTGCTTCTTTCTGCACCTCTGTTGCTTCTTTCAGCACTTCTCTTGCCTCTTTCTGTACTTCTGTTGCCTGTTTCTGCACCTCTCTTGCCTCTTTCTGTACCTCACTTTCCTCTTTCTGCACCTCACTCTTCTTTCTGCACTTCACTTGCCTCTTTCAGCACCTCGCTCTCTTCTTTCTGCACCTCACTTGCCTCTCTCTGCACTTCTCTTGCCTCTTTCTGTACCTCTCTTGTCTCTTTCTGCACCTCACTTGTCTCTTGCTGTACCTCACTCTCTTCTTTCTGTACTTCTCTTGCTTTTTTCTGTACTTCTCTTGCTTCTTTCTGCACCCCTATTCCCTCTTTCTGCACCTCTGTTGCTTCTTTCTGCACCTCTGTTGCTTCTTTCTGTACCGCTCTTGCCTCTTTCTGCACCCCTATTCCCTGTTTCTGCACCCCTATTCCCTGTTTCTGCACCTCTCTTGCCTGTTTCTGCACCCCTGTTCCCTCTTTCTGCACCTCTCTTGCCTGTTTCTGCAACGCTCTTGCCTTTTTCTGCAGTTCTCTTGCCTCCTTCTGCACCTATGTTGCTTCTTTCTGCACTTCTCTTGCCTCTTACTGCACCTCTCTTGCCTGTTTATGCACCTCTCTTGCCTCTTTTTGCACCTCTGTTGGCTCTTTCTGCACTTCACTTGCTTCTTTCTGCACCCCTCTTGCCTCTTTCTGCACCCCTGTGTAGGAGAGTAGGATCTGCTTCACATGGGTACCCCCACTTTTTGCTGATGCTTCACTGTTTTTCGACATTAGTCTGGCTGGGGCCCTGCTAATCAGAACCCCAGCCTAGCTGCTTCCTCTCTAAAATGGTTTCCATGTGCCTTAGGCACATCACTGATTGGGATCTGGAGTGCCCTTATAAGTCCCTAGTATATGGTATACTATGTACCAAGGGCATAGGTACCTCAGAGGCCTGCCAGGGGCTGCAGCATGTATTATGCCACCCCTGGAAGGCCATCCAAACTGACACCACAGGTCTGCTACTGCAGCCTGGGTAAGGTGGTGCATGCACCCCTTACTGTGATATAGGTTACCTATATCACGAAATACATACACACATATAAACCTATAAGTCACTCCTAAGGCAGGCCTTATCAATCCTAAAGGCAGAGTGCATGGTTCCTATGTGAGAGGGTGCCCCTGCATGAGCAGGGCCCCTCTGCAGCGTTCGGAGACCATCTCTGATGCTGTTTGTAGTGCAGCCTGACCATATACTCTTAAGCGCATTATATCCTCGCGGTAAAATGCTAACTTTGGAATGGCTGCACCTAAACATGTCGTGTTTGGTGTCAAACATCTTGGAATACTACCCCCCGCCAATCCTGGCGGCGGGGGTAGCATTCCACCCTTCTAGAGGGAAAGACATGTTAACTCTGACGAGTCCGGTAACTTCTTTCCAGAGCCCTGGCATCACAAAATGGATGCTGCTGCCACAGACACGAGTCTGGCCTCCTGCTGCTGGACGAAACTCCGGCAGGGGAGGCCTGGACAATAGGTTTCCTGTCCCAGGGAGGTGTGACCACCTCCCCAGACAGGATAATGTGTATTGGGGCTGGGCGGGAGCACTTTCGGGTGCTTTGAAGTCCTGCACTGGGGGCACATTTGGTGTCCCTGTGCATACCCCAGTTCAAACCGGATCAGGGGCTTGCAGCCCCTGCTTTGGCGCGAACTGGACAAAGGGAAAGGGGTGTAGCCACCCCTCTGCCCTGACCCACCCATAGGTGGGGCCACAGAGTAGTCCAACCCCTATTTTTAGAATAAAGGTAGGAACCCAGTCCTTAGGACTTTAGATTATACCTGGACGAAACTCTGAAACTGAATCCTGGACCTTCGACGCTCTACGACAAGATTAGAGGACTGAAGAATCTCCCTTGGGGTCAAGGAGTGACTCCCCTGCTTGGCAGGCACCAAAGAAGCATCTGTCCGGTTCGCATTTCTGAAGCTCCCGTCGGACGCCGAAGTCATCGCATCACCAGAGGTGGATTCTCAGACTTCCCCGAGGCTACCCTGAGTCCCCAGCAAAGCTGAGGCCCGTGGCTATCGTGGGTGACTTGAGACCGTGACCCCTGGACACCGAGCACATTTGCAAGTGCATCCTCTTCTGGGTCTCCCAAGAGGTCGTACTTTGGGCTCCGAGTAGCCCTAGCCTCCAGCACCACCTGCACTGAAGATCACTGGCCCCCACTCCACGAGTGTCCTGTAAGCCAGCTCCACATGCGGCGTCATGAGGCTCCTTCGCGGTCGCTAGCCCGTTGGCTAGTAGCCCTTAACGAAGGCCAATCCTTTTCTTACTTGGTATCCTGGTTGCTCCAGGTCTGCCCTCACTTACCCTTGCTGGGTGAGTTCCACAGACCTTGCTGGTCTGCACCATCGACGATCTACATCTTAATCGAGACTTGCCGTTGCCAAGGCTTGTTGGGTCCAATCCGGTCGCCGACACCTCAGCACTCGACAGACATCGTGTATCAGCCTGAATCCTGCTCCTGGTCACCGACAACGCCTCCCGGACCTCGTGGCTGAAGAGTCAAGACGACCGTCAACGCACCTGAAGCACTCGACATCGGTGGGCATCTGTCCATCGCCTTCCTGGTCACTGGCTAGTGACCCAGACTCTGTCCCCTCTGCTTTCAGGTTCACCAGAACTCCGATCCACTCTTGGATCCACCCGGACACTTTTCTCTTGGCCGCCAGCAGCACTTTGCAGCAGATCGCCATTCGAATCGACGACGAAACCCGACCCCGAAAGGCACCTATGCACCCGGCTTCCCTGGGTGAGGTAACACGAGTACTCCGGTGCTCCCGTGGGTAGAGACTCTTCAAAGTCCTAGATCTCAAAGGGTTTTGTCCTAGTCCTCTTCTAAGTGTCCCTTTCCTCTATTTTCCCGATCCCGACTTTCTCCATAGAAGTTAACGGCGTATCGCGGTTGTGTATTTACACTGCACGCGTCTCCCGTGGGTCCCCTGTGTCACTACCTTGGGTGGTTCCTTGTGGTCCAAGCACTTCTAGAGGCTCTAGGCCTAGTGTCTAGTTCAGTCGTGGTTCGCATACCACTTTATTGGTATATGGTTTGGTACGCCCCTAGGGCCCAAACGTGTATTTGTGCTATTACTGTGATTTAATATCTTATAACTTATGTACTTCGAACTCTAGCCTCATAAAGAGACTAGAGGGGTGTGTTTAGCAATAAATACATATATTTTGAATATATACCTGGTGTGGTGCTCTTTCATTTGGTCACTCAAGAGATTATAGACTGGTAAAACAAGCTGCTTTACATTCCTTCAAGACTTAGCCTGAAGGCTGCTCTCCATAGCTACCACTAGGATAGCTTTCAATAAGGTTGTCTTTAACCTATCTCCAATAAGGGGTTGTTTGGACTGGTGCAAGGTGCCCACTATAATTAGTGGACAGCATATGCCAGGCCAACTTCTCACATTGGTGTGCAGCGTGTGGGATTCCAGCTTGCTATTGTTTTACCAGATAATCTCAATTGAATTGATCAACTGAAAACCACTAAAGGTACCTAAGGTACATATAATTTAAGCTTAGAATAACAGTAAGTTCTACTGAACTTAGAGTTGTGTGTTAAGGGATAGCACAACCCTTTCTACAACTCAAGAGAGTTTAGTAGGCCACACTAGAGTAGGTAGTGCATACACCACACCACACTAGTAATGTCTTTAAGGGCAGGATCCAAAGAATCCTTGCAGGAAGCCATTGAGCTTCCACCCTCCAAGTATGATACACTCCCATTCTTGGAATTGAGAGCTTTATGTAACTTGAGAAAATTAAGGACAGGCCAAAGCCCCACCACCCAACACCTCAAGGAGTTGTTGGTGGCTTATGACCTTAGTAAGCCTGTAGGGACTGAAGGGGTAGGAGCTGAGGGTGGGGCAGACGAAGAGGACGAGGCTAGGGGTACCAATACCCCAGCCCCCCTCTGAAACTGGCCAGGAGGGTGACAATGACCCTGACCTGGAAAACCAAATCCCTCCTGTGGATGATGATGAGGATGATCAAGATGATGCCCTCTTTGTCCCCCCAGGAAGGATTAAGAGTGTGCCCAGGAAGTCTAGATCTCCTTCTCAGGAGTCTAACCACTCTGGCACCTCTATAGGGAGCTCTGTCTCATCTCACAGGAGGGAATCCTCTCATGAGAGGAGAGACCGACTGGTCCAGTATGAGGAAACTCAGCTGGAGATCAGAAAAAGCAATTGGCTTTAGATAGGGAATCCCTAGATCTCCTTAGAGAGAGAAGAAAGTTGGGACTAGAGTCCCATGGTGGCAGCCATGTCCCTAGAGACAGGGAAAGGTCCTATGACCATAGGAACCTGAGCAAGATTGTCCCTCCCTACCAGAGTGGGGATGATATCCACAAATGGATAACTGCTTTAGAGAGGGCCTGTAAAGTACAGAAGGTCCCTCAGGAGCAGTGGGCAGCAATCTTGTGGCTCTCCTTTGCTGACAAAGGTAGAGATAAGCTCCTCACTGTTAGAGAGGAGGATGCTGATAATTACAAGGTCTTGAAGAGTGCTCTTATTGATGGGTTTGGCCTAACCACTGAACAGTACAGGTTGAAGTTCAGAGACACCCAAAAAGCACAGACTCAAGACTGGGTAGACTATGTGGATTGTTCTGCCAAGGCTCTGGAAGGCTGGTTGATGGGCAGTAAGGTGTGTGACTTCTCAGGATTGTATAATCTGATAATGAGGGAGCAGATTCTTAATAACTGTCAAAATCAGCTGTTGCATCAATACCTGGTAGACTCTGATCTGACCTCTCCCCAAGAATTGGGAAAGAAGGCAGACAAATGGGTCAGAACCAGGGTGAAGCAGAAGGTACAGAACCAAGGTGGGGAAACCAAGAAGCAAGATGCTAAGAACTCTGACAAGGGTGGGGAGAAGGGTAAAGATCAAAAGTCTTCATCAGGCCCCCAAAAATCTTCTTCTGGTGGGGATTCCCAGTCTACCAAGGGTAAAGGCCAAAGAAAACCATGGTGCAAGGTCTGTAAGCAAAAGACCCACTGGACCAGTGATTGCACCAAGTCCAAAGACTCCAGTCCAGCACCCACCAATGCCCCTAAGGCACCTGTTCCCCCTAGTACAGTTGGTGGAAGTGCTCCAGCAAAGGGTTTAGTAGGGTTCACCCTGGGAACTGAGTTGGGCTCTGACTTAGTCAGAGAACTGACTCAGGCTGTGTTAGTCTGTGATGGAGGCATGGATGTGACCTCCACTGTGAGTCCCAGTAATCTGGGCAAGTACAGACAACAGCCTTTAATTAATGGACGTGAGGCTTTGGCATTTAGGGACACAGGGGCAAGTGTCACAATGGTGACACAAGACCTTGTGCTACCTGGGCAAGTTATGCTTGGTGAGATGTACCAAGTGACCAATGCTAGCAATGTCAGAACAGACCATACTCTGGCAGTTGTTAACTTCTCCTGGGGAGGGGTAACTGGCCTTAAGAAGGTTGTGGTAAGTGCAAACCTACCAGTCGAATGCTTGCTTGGCAATGACTTAGAGACTTCTGCTTGGGCAGAAGTGGAGCTCAGGACCCATGCAGAAATGCTGGGGATCCCTGCAGATGTGTTTGCTGTGACCAGGTCACAAGCCAAAATGTCTAGCACTGAACAGGCCTTGGATTCTGGAAGAATGGACCAAGTGCCTTCCAAGAGGAGGAGTAGTAGGGTTAAGGCAGTGCCTTCCCCTTGGCTCAGGAGGAAGATCAGTCCCTTGAGGGGATGATCTCAGCCCTGAAGAAGGAACTGTCCCAGAGGAACTTGAACCTGACCAGGTTGAGTTCTTGGGGACAGGGGGACCTTCTAGGGCAGATCTGAGCCAGGAGCAGCAGAGCTGCCCCTCCCTTGAACCCCTCAGACAGCAAGCTGCTGCTGAGGCTGCTGGGAAAGCTAGTGGTCCCCATACAGTGTATTGGGATGATGGACTCCTGTACTCAGAGAGTAGAGACCCCAAGCCTGGTGCTACCAGGAGGTTGGTAATACCTTTGAAGTTCAGGGGCTTCCTATTGACCCTAGCCCATGATATTCCCTTAGCAGGTCACCTGGGCCAGAACAAGACTTGGGACAGAATTGTCCCTCACTTTCACTGGCCCCACATGTCTGAAGACAGTAAGGAGTTTTGTCGCTCCTGTGTAACCTGCCAAGCCAGTGGCAAAGCAGGTGGCACTACAAAGGCCCCCTGATACCACTACCTGTGGTGGGGGTGCCCTTTGAAAGGGTAGGGATTGACATTGTTGGTCCCATGGATCCCCAAACAGCCTCTGGGCACAGGTTTATCCTGGTGGTAGTGGATCATGCCACCAGGTACCCAGAAGCTATTCCCCTCAGGACCACTACAGCACCTGTGGTGGCAAGGGCCCTCCTGGGAATCTTCTCAAGAGTGGGCTTTCCTAAGGAGGTAGTATCAGACAGGGGTGCTAACTTCATGTCTGGGTACTTGAAAGCAATGTGGAAGGAGTGTGGAGTGACTTATAAGTTCACCACACCCTATCACCCACAATGCAATGGTTTAGTTGAGAGATTCAACAAAACCTTGAAGGGCATGATTAAAGGGCTCCCAGAAAAGCTTAGGCGTAGATGGGACATACTCTTGCCCTGCCTTTTATTCGCATATAGGGAGGTGCCTCAGAAGGGGGTTGGTTACAGCCCTTTTGAACTTCTGTTTGGCCACCCTGTGAGGGGTCCACTGTGCTTGGTGAAGGAAGGATGGGAGTTACCTCTCAAGCCCCCAAAGCAAGATATAGTGGACTATGTACTTGGTCTCCGCTCCAGGATGGCTGAGTACATGAAAAAGGCAACCAAAAACCTTGAGGCTAGCCAGGAACTTCAGAAGGCCTGGCATGACCAAAAGGCTGTTCTGACTGTTTACCAGCCAGGACAGAAGGTGTGGGTGTTGGAGCCAGTGGCCCCAGCAGCTCTCCAAGATAAATGGAGTGGACCCCACACTATTGTTGAGCAGAAGGGTGAGGTCACTTATTTAGTGGACCTAGGAACACCCAGGAGTCCCCACAGGGTTCTCCATGTCAACAGGTTAAAACCATATGTGGACAGGGCAGACATGGGCTTGCTCATGGCTACTGATGAAGGGCAGGAGGAAGAGAGTGACCCACTCCCTGACCTGCTCTCACAGAACCCTGACGATGGGTCAGTTGATGGTGTAGCCTTGGCAGGCAGCCTCACTACCCAGCAACAAACTGATTGCAGGCAAGTCCTCAATCAGTTTCGACATATGTTTTCACTGACACCCAGTCAGACCACCTGGTGCACTCATGAAGTGGACACTGGGGACAGTCTGCCTATTAAAAACAAGATTTATAGGCAACCTGACCATGTCAGGGACTGTATCAGGACTGAAGTCCAGAAAATGTTGGAATTGGGAGTAATTGAACCCTCAGATAGCCCTTGGGCTAGTCCAGTAGTCCTTGTACCGAAACCTCACACCAGTGGTGGAAAGAGAGAGATGAGGTTTTGTGTAGACTACAGGGGTCTCAATGCAGTCACTAGGACTGATGCCCATCCAATACCCAGGGCAGATGAGCTCATAGATACTTTGGCCTCTGCCAAATATCTCAGCACATTTGACCTAACAGCTGGCTACTGGCAGATCAGACTAGCTGATACTGCAAAGCCCAAAACAGCATTCTCAACCCCTAGTGGGCATTATCAATTTGTGGTAATGCCCTTTGGTCTGAAGAATGCACCTGCCACTTTCCAGAGGTTGGTGAATACAGTTCTCACAGGACTGGAAGCCTATAGTGCAGCTTATCTAGATGATATTGCTGTCTTTAGCTCCACCTGGGAGGATCACCTGGTCCACCTCAGGAATGTTTTACAGGCCCTGCAAAAGGCAGGCCTGACTATCAAGGCCACTAAGTGCCAGATAGGGCAGAGTCAGGTTGTGTACCTGGGCCACCTTGTGGGTGGAGGCCAGGTTCAACCTTTGCAGAGCAAGATCCAGACCATCATGGACTGGACTGCTCCCACTACCCAGACTCAGGTGAGAGCCTTCTTAGGCCTGACTGGGTACTATAGGAGATTTGTCAAGGGGTATGGATCAATAGTGACACCCTTGAATGACTTAACTTCTAAGAAAATGCCCAAAAAGGTTCAGTGGACAGTTAGCTGTCAAAAGGCATTTGATGACCTCAAGCAGGCCATGTGCACTGCTCCAATTCTGCAGAGTCCTGATTACTCCAAGAAGTTCATTGTTCAAACTGATGCATCTGAATTGGGGGTAGGGGCTGTACTGTCACAATTGAATGAAGAAGGTCAGGATCAGCCAGTAGCTTTTATTAGCAGAAGGCTGACCCCTAGAGAGAAACGTTGGTCAGCCATAGAGAGGAGGCCTTTGCTGTGGTCTGGGCTCTGAAGAAGTTGAGGCCATACTTGTTTGGTACACACTTCCTGGTTCAGACAGACCATAAGCCCCTCTTATGGCTAAAACAAATGAAGGGTGAAAACCCCAAACTGCTTAGGTGGTCCATTTCCCTACAGGGGATGGACTTTACAGTGGAACATAGGCCTGGGAGTAACCATGCGAATGCAGATGGACTCTCTAGGTATTTCCACTTAGAACATGAAGACTTAACTGGGCAAGGTTAGTTTAATGTCCCTACGTTTGGGGGGTTGTGTAGGAGAGTAGGATCTGCTTCACATGGGTACCCCCACTTTTTGCTGATGCTTCACTGTTTTTCGACATTAGTCTGGCTGGGGCCCTGCTAATCAGAACCCCAGCCTAGCTGCTTCCTCTCTAAAATGGTTTCCATGTGCCTTAGGCACATCACTGATTGGGATCTGGAGTGCCCTTATAAGTCCCTAGTATATGGTATACTATGTACCAAGGGCATAGGTACCTCAGAGGCCTGCCAGGGGCTGCAGCATGTATTATGCCACCCCTGGAAGGCCATCCAAACTGACACCACAGGTCTGCTACTGCAGCCTGGGTAAGGTGGTGCATGCACCCCTTACTGTGATATAGGTTACCTATATCACGAAATACATACACACATATAAACCTATAAGTCACTCCTAAGGCAGGCCTTATCAATCCTAAAGGCAGAGTGCATGGTTCCTATGTGAGAGGGTGCCCCTGCATGAGCAGGGCCCCTCTGCAGCGTTCGGAGACCATCTCTGATGCTGTTTGTAGTGCAGCCTGACCATATACTCTTAAGCGCATTATATCCTCGCGGTAAAATGCTAACTTTGGAATGGCTGCACCTAAACATGTCGTGTTTGGTGTCAAACATCTTGGAATACTACCCCCCGCCAATCCTGGTGGCGGGGGTAGCATTCCACCCTTCTAGAGGGAAAGACATGTTAACTCTGACGAGTCCGGTAACTTCTTTCCAGAGCCCTGGCATCACAAAATGGATGCTGCTGCCACAGACACAAGTCTGGCCTCCTGCTGCTGGACGAAACTCCGGCAGGGGAGGCCTGGACAATAGGTTTCCTGTCCCAGGGAGGTGTGACCACCTCCCCAGACAGGATAATGTGTATTGGGGCTGGGCGGGAGCACTTTCGGGTGCTTTGAAGTCCTGCACTGGGGGCACATTTGGTGTCCCTGTGCATACCCCAGTTCAAACCGGATCAGGGGCTTGCAGCCCCTGCTTTGGCGCGAACTGGACAAAGGGAAAGGGGTGTAGCCACCCCTCTGCCCTGACCCACCCATAGGTGGGGCCACAGAGTAGTCCAACCCCTATTTTTAGAATAAAGGTAGGAACCCAGTCCTTAGGACTTTAGATTATACCTGGACGAAACTCTGAAACTGAATCCTGGACCTTCGACGCTCTACGACAAGATTAGAGGACTGAAGAATCTCCCTTGGGGTCAAGGAGTGACTCCCCTGCTTGGCAGGCACCAAAGAAGCATCTGTCCGGTTCGCATTTCTGAAGCTCCCGTCGGACGCCGAAGTCATCGCATCACCAGAGGTAGATTCTCAGACTTCCCCGAGGCTACCCTGAGTCCCCAGCAAAGCTGAGGCCCGTGGCTATCGTGGGTGACTTGAGACCGTGACCCCTGGACACCGAGCACATTTGCAAGTGCATCCTCTTTTGAGTCTCCCAAGAAGTCGTGCTTTGGGCTCCGAGTAGCCCTAGCCTCCAGCACCACCTGCACCGAAGATCACTGGCCCTCACTCCACGAGTGTCCTGTAAGCCAGCTCCACGTGCGGCGTCATGAGGCTCCTTCATGGTCGCTAGCCCGTTGGCTAGTAGCCCTTAACGAAGGCCAATCCTTTTCTTACTTGGCATCCTGGTTGCTCCAGGCCTGCCCTCACAAACCCTTGCTGGGTGAGTTCCACAGACCTTGCTGGTCTGCACCATCAACGATCTACATCTTAATCGAGACTTGCCGTTGCCAAGGCTTGTTGGGTCCAATCCGGTCGCCGACACCTTAGCACTCAACAGACATTGTGTAGCAGCCCGAATCCTGCTCCTGGTTGCCAACAATGCCTCCCGGACCTCGTGGCTGAAGAGTCAAGACGACCGTCAACGCACCTGAAGCACTCGACATCGGTGGGCATCTGTCCATCGCCTTCCTGGTCACTGGCTAGTGACCCAGACTCTGTCCCCTCTGCTTTCAGGTTCACCAGAACTCCGATCCACTCTTGGATCCACCCGGACACTTTTCTCTTGGCCGCCAGCAGCACTTTGCAGCAGATCGCCATTCGAATCGACGACGAAACCCGACCCCGAAAGGCACCTATGCACCCGGCTTCCCTGGGTGAGGTAACACGAGTACTCCGGTGCTCCCGTGGGTAGAGACTCTTCAAAGTCCTAGATCTCAAAGGGTTTTGTCCTAGTCCTCTTCTAAGTGTCCCTTTCCTCTATTTTCCCGATCCCGACTTTCTCCATAGAAGTTAACGGCGTATCGCGGTTGTGTATTTACACTGCACGCGTCTCCCGTGGGTCCCCTGTGTCACTACCTTGGGTGGTTCCTTGTGGTCCAAGCACTTCTAGAGGCTCTAGGCCTAGTGTCTAGTTCAGTCGTGGTTCGCATACCACTTTATTGGTATATGGTTTGGTACGCCCCTAGGGCCCAAACGTGTATTTGTGCTATTACTGTGATTTAATATCTTATAACTTATGTACTTCGAACTCTAGCCTCATAAAGAGACTAGAGGGGTGTGTTTAGCAATAAATACATATATTTTGAATATATACCTGGTGTGGTGCTCTTTCATTTGGTCACTCAAGAGATTATAGACTGGTAAAACAAGCTGCTTTACATTCCTTCAAGACTTAGCCTGAAGGCTGCTCTCCATAGCTACCACTAGGATAGCTTTCAATAAGGTTGTCTTTAACCTATCTCCAATAAGGGGTTGTTTGGACTGGTGCAAGGTGCCCACTATAATTAGTGGACAGCATATGCCAGGCCAACTTCTCACACCCTCTTCCCTCGTTTTGCACCTTTCTTGCCTCTTTCTGCACCCCTGTTGCCTCTTTCTGCACCTCTGTTGCTTCTTTCTGTACTTCTGTTGCCTCTTTCTGTACTTCTCTTGCCTCTTTTTGCACATTTCTTACTCTTTCTGCACCTCTCTTGTTTTTTCTGCACTTCTGTTGCTTCTTTCTGTACTTCTCTTGCCTCTTTCTGCACCTCTCTTGCCTCTTTTTTGCACTTCTCTTGCTCCTTTCTGCACTTTTCGTGCTTCCTTCTGCACCTCTCTTGCCTCTTTCTGCACTTTTTTTTGCCTCTGTCTGCACTTCTCTTGTCTCTTTCTGCACTTCTATTGCCTCTTTCTGCAATTCTCTTCCTTCTTTCCGTGCTTCTCTTGCTTCTTTCTGCATTTCTCTTGCTTCTTTCTGCACTTCTCTTGCCTCTTTCTGTTCCTCACTTACCTCTTTCTGTACCTCATTCTTCTCTCTGCTCCTCTCTTGCCTCTTTCTGCACTTCTCTTGCCTCTTTCTGCATCTCTCCTGCCTGTTTCTGCACCTCTCTTGCCTCTTTCTGAACTTCTCTTGCCTCTTTCTGCACCTATGTTGCTTTTCTTCACTTCTTTTGCTTCTTTCCGCACCCCTCTTGCCTCTTTCTGCACCCTTCTTCCCTCTTTGTGTACCTCTCTTGCCTCTTTCTGCAGCTCTTTTGCTTCTTTCTGCACTTCTCTTGCCTCTTTCTGCACCCCTCTTGTCTCTTTCTGTACCCCTGTCAGTTCTTTCTGCACAGATCTTGCTTCTTTCTGCCCCTCTCTTCCAAATTTCTGCATCCCTCTTGCCTCTTTCTACAACCCTCTTCCCTCTTTCTGCAACTCTTTTGCCTGTTTCTGCACTTCTCAATTTTTTTCTGCACCTCTCTTGTTTCTTTCTGCAACTCTCTTGTCTCTTTCATCACTTCTCTTGCCTCTTTCTACACCTCTGTTGCTCCTTTCTGCACCTCTGTTGTGTCTTTCTGCACCCCTCTTGCCTCTTTCTGTACCCCTCTTCCCTCATTTTGCACCTTTCTTGCCTCTTTCCGCACCCCTGTTGCCTCTTTCTGTACCTCTCTTGCCTGTTTCTGAACTTCTCTTGCCTGTTTCTGTACCTCTCTTGCCTTTTCCTGTACCTCACTTTCCTCTTTCTGCACCTCACTCTTCTTTCTGTACCTAACTTGCCTCTTTTTGCACCTCACTCTCTTCTTTTTGCACCTCACTTGCCTCTCTCTCTACTTCTCTTGCCTCTTTCTGTACCTCTCTTGTCTCTTATGCACCTCACTTGCCTCTTGCTGTACCTCACTCTCTTCTTTCTGTACTTCTCTTGCCTGTTTCTGCACCTCTCTTGCCTCTTTCTGCAGTTCTCTTGGCTCTTTCTGTATCTCTGTCACTTCTTTCTGCACCTCTCTTGCTTCTTTCTGCACCACTCTAGCCTCTTTCTGCACCCCTCTTCCCTCTTTCTGCTCCTCTCTTGCCTCTTTATGCACCCCTGTTCCCTCTTTCTGCACCACCTCGCTTGCCTGTTCTGCAACTCTTGCCTCTTTCTGTAGTTCTCTTGTTTCTTTTTGCAACTCTCTTGTCTCTTTCATCACTTCTCTTGCCTCTTTCTGCACCTCTATTGCTTCTTTGTGCACCTCTGTTGCTTCTTTCTGCACCCCTCTTGCCTCTTTCTGTACCTCTCTTGCCTGTTTCTGAACTTTTCTTGCCTGTTTCTATACCTATCTTGCCTCTTTCTGTACCTCATTTTCCTCTTTCTGTACCTCACTCTTCTTTCTGCACCTCACTTGCCGCTTTTTGCACCTCACTCTCTTCTTTTTGCACCTCACTTGCCTCTCTCTCCACTTCTCTTGCCTCTTTCTGTACCTCTCTTGTCTCTTTATGCACCTCACTTGCCTCTTGCTGTACCTCACTCTCTTCTTTCTGTACTTCTCTTGCTTCTTTTTGTACTTCTCTTGCTTCTTTCTACACCCCTGTTCCCTCTTTCTGCACCTCTCTTGCCTGTTTCTGCACCTCTCTTGCCTCTTTCTGCAGTTTTCTTGCCTCTTTCTGTACCTCTGTTGCTTCTTTCTGTACCTCTCGTTTCTTTCTGCACCGCTCTTGCCTCTTTCTGCACTCCTCTTCCCTCTTTCTGCACCTCTCTTGCCTCTTTATGCACCCCTGTTCCCTCTTTCTGCACCTCTCTTGCCTGTTTCTACAACTCTTGCCTCTTTCTGCAGTTCTCTTGCCTCCTTCTGCACCTTTGTTGCTTCTTTCTGCACTTTTCTTGCCTCTTTCTGCATCTCTCTAACCTCTTTCTGCAACTCTGTTGCCTCTTTCTGCACTTCTCTTGCTTTTTTCTACACCTCTCTTCCTTCCTCACTTTTCTTGCTTCTTTCTGCACATCTGTTGCTTCTTTCAGCACTTCTCTTGCCTCTTTCTGCACTTCTCTTGCCTGTTTCTACACCTCTCTTACCTCTTTCTGCACCTCTGTTGCCTCTTTCTGCACTTCTCTTGCTTCTTTCTGCACCCCTTCTTGCCACTTTCTGTATCCCTCTTCCCTCTTTCCACACCTCTCTTGCCTCTTTCCGAACCCCTGTTCCCTCTTTCTGCACCTCTCTTGCCTGTTTCTGTACCTCTCTTGTGTCTTTCTGCACTTCTCTTGCCTCATTCTGCACCTCTGTTAATTCTTTCTGCACTTCTCTTGCCTCTTTTCTGCATTTCTCTTGCCTCTTTCTGTACAATTGTTACTCTTTCTGCACCTCTCTTGTTTTTTTCTACACTTCTGTTGCCTCTTTCTGCAGTTCTCTTGCCTCTTTCTACACCTCACTATCTTTTTCTTCTCCTCTCTTGTCTCTTTGTTCACTTCTCATGCTCCTTTCTGCACTTTTCTTGCTTATTTATGCACCTCTCTTGCCTCTTTCTGCACTTTTCTTGCCTCTTTTTTGCACTTCTCTTGTCTCTTTCTGTACTTTTATTGCCACTTTCTGCAATTCTCTTCCTTCTTTCTACGCTTTTCTTGTCTCTTTCTGTACTTCTCTTGCTTCTTTCTGCACTTCTCTTGCCTCTTTCTGCACCTCACTTGCCTCTTTCTGCACCTCACTTTTCTTTCTGCACCTCTCTTGCCCCTTTCTGCACTTCTCTTGCCTCTTTCTGCACCTCTCCTGCCTGTTTCTGCACCTCTCTAGCCTCTTTCTGCACTTCTCTTGCTTCTTTCTGCACCTCTTGCTTCTTTCTGCACCCTTCTAACCTCTTTCTGCACCCTTCTTGCCTCTTTGTGCACCTATCTTGCCTCTTTCTGTACCTCTCTTGCCTCTTTCTGCAGTTCTCTTGCCTCTTTCTGCAATTCTCTTCCTTCTTTCTGCGCTTCTCTTGCCTCATTCTGTGCTTCTCTTGCTTCTTTCTATACTTCTCTTGCCTCTTTCTGCACCTCACTTGCCTCTTTCTGCACCTCACTCTTCTTTCTGCACCCCTCTTACCTCTTTCTGCACCTCTCCTGTCTGTTTCTGCACCTCTCTTGTCTCTTTCTGTACTTCTCTTGCCTCTTTCTGCACCTCTGTTGCTTCTTTCTGCGCCGCTGTTGCTTCTTTTTGCACTTCTTTTGCTTCATTCTGCACCTCTGTTGCTTCTTTCTGCAGCCCTCTTGCCTCTTTCTGCACCCTTCTTCCCTCTTTGTGCACCTCTCTTGCCTCTTACTGCACCCCTCTTGTCTCTTTCTGCACCTCTGCTGTTTTTTTTTACGGAGTTTTTATAGCGCGAAGTTGACCCGAAGGTATCGGGTATCAGAGCGCTTTACATAGCACCAGTTGCGTTACATGAGGACACATTCATTTTTTGTTAGGCACGGGGAGATTAAGTGATTTGCCCAGAATCACAGGATGTTCAGCGTCATTGCCGAGACTCGAACCCGGTTCCTCCGATTCGAGGTCGACCGCCCTAGCCGTTAGGCCAACTCGTCGCCCCAGGTTCTTTCTGCACTGCTCTTGCTTCTTTCTGCACCTCTCTTGTAAATTTATGCACCCCTCTTGCCTCTTTCTGCACCTCTCTTGCCTCTGTCTGCACCCTTGTTCCCTCTTTCTGCACCTCTTTGCCTGTTTCTGCAACTCTATTGCCTCATTTTGCGGTTCTCTTGCCTACTTCTGCACCTCTGTTGCTTCTTTCTGCACTTCTCTTACCTCTTTCTGCACCCCTCTAGCCTCTTTCTGCACCCCTATTGCTTCTTTCTATACTTCTCTTGCTTCTTTCTGTACCTCTCATGCTTCTTTCTACACCCTTCTTGCCTCTTTCAGCACCCCTCTTCCCTCTTTCTGCACCTCTCTTGCCTCCTTCTGCACCTTTCTTGCCTCTTTCTTTACTTCTCTTGCCTCTTTCTGCACTTCTGTTGCTTCTTTCTGCACCCCTCTTGCCTCTTTCTGCACCCTTCCCTTTTTCTGCACCTCTCTTGCCTCTTCCTGCACCCCTCTTGCCTCTTTCTGCACCTCTCTTGCTTCTTTCTGTACTTTTCTTGGCTCTTTCTGCACCCCTCTTGCCTCTTTCTGCACTTCCCTTGCCTCTTTCTGCATATGTGTTTCTCTTTCTGCACCTCTCTTGTTTTTTTCAGCACCTCACTTGCTTCTTTCTCTACTTCTCCTGCCTCTTTCTGTACTCAAATGGGAAGTGCAAGCTGTGAAGTTTAAAAGTCTGCGTGCTCTCGTGACTGAGGTATATGTCTACTTGGATATATATTCTCAAATGTGTTATGCATCTGAAGATGGTAGCTTAAAAAGCAGGTAACTTCTCCTATTGGTGGTTAAATGTTCTCAGATCTGCTCTGTCATTCAGTTGCACAGGCAGACATGTCTTATGTATATAGGTGTTATAGAGCCCCTCAAATATACTATTGAATACCCATGTGCCCTGTATTATGAGCAGAAAGAAATACATACACCTTTTGTACACAAATTTACAGAGTATGCTGTTTGAAACACAGGTATTCAAGTATTTGTATGTTTATTTTTATGTAACATGTCACTAGGTAAAAGCAGAGACACACTCATGCATACCTTCACAAACTTGGTCAGACTTACAACAGTGATATGGTTAGGAGTGCTGTTTTACATTTGGTAGGCCTAACATTCTGAGCAGTCGATGAATAGTGAACCTTCAAAAGAAAAGTGAGGTTTAATACATCTTGGGAGAAGGATTAGTGATTATGCTACTTTGTATGAGTCTGTGGTAAGGTACAGTCGAAGTAGGCCTCTTTCTGTACCTCTGTTGCTTCTTTCTGCACTTCTCTTGCTTCTTTTTGCACCTTTCTTCTTCTTTCTGGACTTCTGTTGCCTCTTTCTGTATTTTTCTTGCTTCTTTCTGCACCTTTCTTCCTCTTCCTCTTTCTGCACCTCTCTTGCATCTTTCTGCACTTCTCCTGCTTCTTTCTGCACCTTTCTTCCTCTTTCTGTACATGTCCCACCTATGTAGGCATAGATAGAAATTAGCATTTAAAAAACCGTAGAAATTCACTGAAAAAACACAGGTTTCAGGGACGTTATAGTTAGGCTGACATTTCACCCATACAAAGCTAGAGAAATTCAGCCATTATAGTTAGCTGAGCTAACTAAAACTCACACGCCCGCAATGCACGGCTGATGACATCACATATTACATCACTCATGACAAGGTCAGTGACAGGTTTGAATCCACTATCACTGTTGCGATCAAGAATCAATTGTTCCTGAACCACACTTTCTGTTGGGTTCTCAATCCACCCTTCACCACCCTCCAATTCTCGCATGGTGTACAAGATTTCTAAATCTTCTGGTGGCAGGAGCAGGTGGCGAGTAAAATCGAGCCCTTTGCCCAACATGTCGGCCTCTGGGCCAAATATATAGATGATGTATTTTGTATCTGGAAAGGGTCTAAAAGTGAAGCCACAAAATTTGTGGAAACCCTTAATGACAACTTCAATTTGAAGTTTACTGGTATCGTTCACATGGATGAAATTGAATTTCTGGATGTTGAAGTGAGGGTGAACAACAATAAACTAGAGAGCAGATTATTTCGAAAAAGACTGCTGGCAACAGTTTGTTGCACGCAGATAGCTTTCACTCAAAAATCTTATTAACAGTATACCGTATGGTGAGCTATTAAGAGCCAAAAGAAACTGTAGTTCGGAGGCAGATTTTCATGAAGAAATGGAGAGAATGGATGTACAATTCAGGGAAAGGGGATATTCTAGCAAAACAATAAGACAGGCATGTGAGAAAGTTAAAACTGTAGAAAGAGTAGACTTGTTAAAAGTAAAAAGTAGAGATGTTAACAAGGAGGAATCCATACGATTTACAACAGCTTTCAGCAACCAAGCATGGGAAGTCAAAAAGTGTCTTAAGAAATTTTGGCATGTTCTATGCACAGATGAAAGTCTAAAAAAAACACGTGGGAGATAATCCTAAAATTACCTTCAGAAAATGCACAGCTTTGAGTGACATGCTCTGCAGTAGTACCTTACAGACGGCTACAGAAGGCCATCAGATACAAGGCTTTTTTACGTGTAGATCATGTAAAGCATTATCATAAGCAAATTGAGTTATCTAAACATCAGAAACCATTTGAAATCAAGAAGCACCTAACATGTAAATCTGATTTTTGCATATATGCGCTGAGCTGTCCGTGCCCATTGATTTATATTGGAAGTACCATTCACCAGGTGAAAAACGCATCCTGGAACATATGAGAGCTATTGTCAATGAGGATAAGCAATATCCAATAGCGAGGCATTTCAAGGATTTTCATGACAAAAATTTTAGTCTTTTAAAATACTGTGCTTTGGATAGAATCCCGGTCTCTGAAAAGAGAGGGAATAGAATTAGAGAGCTCAGACGACTAGAGTCTAAAATGATCATTAAATACGAAACTATGCATCCATCAGGTTTGAATAAGGATGAGGAATTATGTGTCCATTTGGGGTAATTGTTGAACTGTGATAGAATGTTTAAATTGTCTGATATATTTTTATGCTTCTCGAATAGGTTTGTACTTTTAATTGGTGATATGTAGATCATTGATCTTGCACTTGTTTTTATTTTTTGTAGGAGACGGAGATATCATCATCAAATAATGTGGAGGAATGCAAAAGAGTTAAAAAATCTGACAGTAATATGTGGTGTTTATGTAAAGGTCCACTTGGGCAGGATTGTATAAAGTATAGGCATCGTGAAACTGATGAAACTTATCTAATTAAGGTAATTTGTGAAATTAAGGATATTAGTCAATATATGTGCCACTCACGGGGCTGTCATTCGAAATGTATCTGCATACATTGATTTAAGCCCACTGGGGCTATGATAATACGGGTATATCGGGCGGTATTGACATCATTGTTATCAAATATGAGCTCACTGATGAAATTATCATGTTCAGTATTATTGTATAGCTGGAATATGTGAGATAATAACATGGGCACTTTTGTACTTTTAGTACTTTGAATTCATTTGATTTGCCATATACAAGCAAGATCGTTATGTGTTATATCACTTGATTATGTCACCACTTAAAAATGGATGCCATTTTTGCGAAGCCTCAGATGTGATACAGTAGTCCTACTTTCATTTTGTTTGACCTGTGCACTATTTGTATTGTGTGTTTACAAACGACATTTGACCCGTGAACAATGAGCGGCTGCTCCGAAACGTGTCGGGCGTTTTGCCACATGAAATATAATTTCTAATACCATGCATATGGATTTGGGCTCGGCTTCATTTGTGTATTCACGAAGGATTGTTGGGATATATATATATATATATTCACTGAAAAAACCACAGGTTTCAGGGACGTTATAGTTAGTTGGACATTTCACTCGTACAAAACCAGTGAAATTCAGCCGTTATAGTTAGTTGAGCTAACTATAACTCGTACCCCCGCAATGCACAGCTGATGACATCACATATTACATCATTCATGACATTGTCAGTGACATCACTGATGACATCACTGATGACATCTCAAATGACATCACTGATGACATCATCCAGGGACTGTGTTTCTGAAAAGTTTAAGTATGTTTTATATATATATATATGCCAAGGTGTATTGAAGAATGAGTGGGTGTATAAGTGTCTGAATGGATGATTTAGTGGGTGCGCAACTGACTGTATAAGTGAGTGATTAAATGTGTCTTAGTGAATGCATGGGTGAATGACTAATCTGTGTGAATGTCTGTATCAGTCTGTCAGTTGTTGTGTAATTCACTGCATGAGTTGGTGAGTACATACATGAGTGTCTATATGGGTTAATGATTGGTTGTCTGATTACCTGTATGAGTCCCTGAGTGCGCGGGTGGGGTGATTCAGTGGGTGTATGGGTTCATGAGTGCATCTGCGAGGGGCTGTATAGGTGAGTGAGTGTGCGTATGGCTGTGTTGGTGACTAAATGGATGTCTCAGTGGTATATGTGTGAGTAACTACATATGTGAAAGGCAGTATATGTGAGTGTTGGAGTATATATTTGACTATATGTGAGAGTGAGTGATTGTGAGAGCGGCTGTAGGGATTAGTGTGTGCTTGTATCAGTGATTGTTTAAGAGAGTAAGTATGTGTTAGTTTCTGTATAAATAAGTGAGGTGGTGTGTGTATAACGGTAGAGGTGAGTAAATGGGAGTGTGATTGCTTCTTTGCATGACTGACTAGGTGTGTGAGTAACTCTATGGATGAGTGGCAGTGTGTGAGTGTCTGTATAGGTGTATGAGTGCATATGATAGTGCTGTATTAATGAGTGCCTGAATGTATGAGTGACTGTATGGGCGAATGAGTGGATGTTTGTGTAGACCTAGGAATCAGTGAGTGGGTATGTAGTAACTTGTATTGGTGTGTCTATGCTTTCGAAAATGGTATTCTGCATTTTAGAGTGGGTGTATCAAAGGTTATATTAGGGTGTGAGGAGGTGCATCAGATTATCACATGGATGATGTCATCAGTGATGTCATTTGAGATGTCATCAGTGATGTCATTTGAGATGTCATCAGTGATGTCATCAGTGATGTCACTGACCATGTCATGAATGATGTAATATGTGACGTCATCAGCAGTGCATTGCGGGGGCGCAAGTTATAGTTAGCTCAACTAACTATAACGGCCGAATTTCACTGGTTTTGTACGAGTGAAATGTCCAACTAACTATAACGTCCCTGAAACCTGTGGTTTTTTCAGTGAATTTCAAAGGTTTTTTAAATGCTAATTTCTAACTACAACGTCCCTGAAACCTATGGTTTTTTCAGTGAATTTCAAAGGTTTTTTAAATGCTAATTTCTAACTATGCCTACAGAGGTAGGACATGTGCAGAAAGAGGAAGAACGGCGCAGAAAGAAGCAAGAGAAATGCAGAAAGAGGCAACAGAAGTCCAGAAAGACGAAGAAAGGTGCAGAAAGAAGCAAGAGATATGCAGAAAAAACCAACAGAGGTGCAGAAAGAAGCCTTGTTGCAAAGTCATCCTGTGCCCCCAACTTTTTGCTGACTGGTACTGGTGGTAACTGACTGACTAACCAGGCCCAGAGCCAGTGCTATACTGAAAGACACTTAGAATACAGTGAAAACACCTACATACACTATGGTACACTATGGGTTGGGGTACCCCTGTGATTGGCATGACTTCCCTTGTAAGGCCCTAGTATATAATAGGGCAGGGGGATTAAAACTACCTCTAAGTCAGAGGTGCAGAAAGATGCTTCTTTAAGTAGTAGTCACATTTGCAGAGTGGTGGAGAAAGGGTGCTGGGCCTCCGACCAGCGCTCCTAAATTCCGCTGCGTAGGACTTACAGGAAGTACCAGGAGGGCTTCTTGGCCCCCAAAGTACCTCAGGAGAAAATTGGACTTCATCCCCCATCCCGTAGTCTGCCAGGAGGCGCGTTTGCAGAGTGGTGGAGAAAAAGTGGTATGGCCTCCGAAGACGTCTTAGCAATCCCACTGTGTGGTACTTACTGGAGGTAACAAGAGGGGTAGTTGGCCCCCAAGGACATCCCTGAAGGCCAATTACCCCTCCTATTACCTCCAGTAATTCCTACACAGCAGGATTGCTAGGTTCTTATAGCAGGCCACGCCCCCTTTGCCCATCACTGTGCAAACGCGCTCCTTGGCACGCTCTTGGATGGGGATTGAAGTCCCCTTCGCTGCTGGGGGTCCTTTAGCCCCACACAGTGAGATTTCTGAGAGGTGGACACAGGCCACGCTCCCTTTCTCCACCACTCTGCAGACGTACCTCCTGGCACGTTCTGGTTTGGGGGATTAAGTCCCCTTGAATCCTGAGGGTCCCTGGGGGTCAACTAGCCTACCAGGTACCTCCAGCACACCCCACAGAGCTGCATTGCAGAGAGGTGGTCCGAGGCCACACCCCTTTTTACATCACTCTGCAAACGCGGCTCCTGGCTCGGAGGATGAAGTCCACTTGTGTCCTGAGGTCCTCAGGACACAAGAGGACCTCATCGCCCCACCAGCAGTGCGCCAAGAGGCGCGTTTGCAGAGTGGTGTAGAAAGGGGCGTGGCCTCGGACCACCTCTCTGCAATGCAGCTCTGTGGCGCATACTGGAGGTACATGGTGGTCTAGTTGGCCCCCAGGTACCTCCACTATTCAAGGGGAATTAATTCCCCAACTTACAACGCGCCAGGGGGCGCGTTTGCAGAGTGGTGCAGGGAGGGGGCGGGGCCTCCGGCGAGATGCCGGCTTTCTTTTTTTATTTGATTTTTTAGAAGGGGGGCTGTGTGGCCCTCCTTCTTTTACCATTTTTGGGGCCCTGGGGACCCCATCCCCCAGGGCCTAACCCCTTATTATAAAAAAAAAAAAAAAAAGGAAAGGGGCCGGGTGGCCCCCCTCCCGAGGCCAATTTCGGCCCCGGGGACCCCATCCCCCGGGGCATGGCCAGTCTTTTTTTTAAAAAAAATATTTAATTCTTTGGAGTGGGGCTGCATGGCCCCCCTCCTCAGGCCAATTATGGCCCCGGGGGACTCCATCCCCCGGGGCCGGCCTTTCCGTTTTTAAAAAAATGTTATATTGCGGGGGAGGGGGGCCACGTGGCCCCCCTCCCGGGCCACTTCTGGCCCCGGGGACCCCATCCCCGGGGCTGGCCCTCACCGTTGGGTACCGTGGGGGGGGAGCCTCAATGCCCCCACAGTCCCTGTCGGCTCCCTGCCTCCTGCGGGAGCCGGCATTGCTTTTGCACAAGGGGAGCTGCTGACATACCTTGTGCAAAAGCAATTCTGCTTGGTTTTGGAAGCGAGAGCAGGTTTCCTGCTCTCGCGTCCAAGCAAAGCTGAGTTTGCTATGACAGGGCAGGAGCCGTGCTCCCACCCTGCCATAGCAAACAGCAATGTCCCGGGGGTGGGCACCCCGGTACAATGCAGGAGCTGGCCCGGGGGGGTGGTGGTCCCCAGGGCCATCAAGGGCTCCAGGAGGGAGGCCGCGTGGCCCCCTCCCAATGTTTTTAAAGCCCTGGGGAGGTGGTGGTCCCCGGGGCTTGGGGGGCAGGCGAGGCACCCCCCTGATTGATAACAGAAGCCCCGGGGAGGTGGTGGTCCCCAGGGCTTGGGGGGGCCCGCGAGGCCCCCTCGACCCTATTATATAAAAGCCCCGGGGAGGTGGCGGTCCCCGGGGCAGCGTGGCGGGGTGTTGGGACCCCGCCACGCATTTATTATTGAAGCCCCAGGAAGGAGGCGGTCCCCGGGGCTGCGGGGGGCGCGTGCCCCGCACACTATTAACTAAGCCCCGGGGAGGTGGCCCTCCCTGGGTCTGCGGAAATTAATTACGCATTGCCCCCGGGACCTGGCACACCCGGGGGCTTAAGTACAAGGAAGCGCGAGAGCCCGCGCTTTGTTTTTTTTTTATTTCCTCAGCCGGATGCGCGAACCCAGCATGAATTCGGCCGTTTTAAAAAACAAAATACTTTTTTTGGCCCTGGGGATCCCTGTGGGACCCCCTGAGCAGGCCTAGGGAGTCAGGGTGTTTCTACCCTGCCCCCTTTTCTTGTTTTTCACCTTTTTTTCTACTGATTTCTTGTGACTCGGTTACCGAGTCACAAGATGGCTGCCAACACTTCCTGGTTTGGAGTGTTGGCAGCCAATTAGAAGTCAGCTCGTGCTCGGGACGAGTCGCGACTCCTCCTCGGTGCTCAGATATTGAAAGTTTTCTTTTTTTAATTTCTCAGGAACTACTGAACGGATTTACATCATTTAAAAAAAAGGTCGCTTTCTGAACCAAGAGCTATCTTTTTGCCAATTTTGGTGTAATTCCGTTCAGCAGTTCGGGCTGTAGCCTGTTCCAATTTTTCCTATGGAAATTAACATGGGGAAAACGCGTTTTTGGACCCACCTTTTTTCTCGGCCCTTGCTTGACGAATCACCCCGAAACTTTCAAGACAGGAGCTGACCGGAGCGGGCCATTAGTTTTGAAAATTTCGCAAAGATTCGTCAAACGGTGCCAAAGATATTGGCAAATCAAAAAATGCTTTTCCTATGGAAACTAGGTCCTAACTACCACCTATATTCCATTATCCGCCTCCTGATAGGCTGATAGGCTTGCTCCAATGAGCTGTCCCCCAGGGTCTTATGGGATTTGAAGTGCAGTCATTCTACCCAAATGGGTGCTATGTTAAAAGGGTCCCCAAATCAAGCCCTCGGATGGGCCCCGTAGTGTGAGAGGTCTTGATTGCTTGGTACTGCTTCCCCCATTGGAACTTGACATGATTTCAATTCCCGCGGCCCACTAGTTGTGCGGTGGTGCATTCTCCACGGCTGGACTGCCGTGTGTACATAACGCTCCAGAAGTTGCCCACAGGCGAGAACGCACTCTGGTTGCAGTGATTCCTTTCAGACCCCCTCACATAACGGGATGTAGCCGACGCGTTTCGGAGTAAAATTCCTTTTTCACAGGCTCGTTTCCCAGATACACAGCGTTTCTTTAGCCACACCTATATTCCATTATCCGCCTCCTGATAGGCTGATAGGCTTGCTCCAATGAGCTGTCCCCAAGGGTCTTATGGGATTTGAAGTGCAGTCATTCTACCCAAATGGGTGCTATGTTAAAAGGGTCCCCAAATCAAGCCCTCGGATGGGCCCCGTAGTGTGAGAGGTCTTGATTGCTTGGTACTGCTTCCCCCATTGGAACTTGACATGATTTCAATTCCCGCGGCCCGCTAGTTGTGCGGTGGTGCATTCTCCACAGCTGGACTGCCGTGTGTACATAACGCTCCAGAAGTTGCCCACAGGCGAGAACGCACTCTGGTTGCAGTGATTCCTTTCAGACCCCTTCACATAACAAGATGTAGCCAACGCGTTTCGGAGTAAAATTCCTTTTTCACAGGCTGGTTTCCCCAGATACACAGCGTTTCTTTAGCCACACCTATATTCCATTATCCGCCTCCTGATAATCTGATACGCTTGCTCCAATGAGCTGTCCCCCAGGGTCTTATGAGATTTGAAGTGCAGTCATTCTACCCAAATGGGTGCTATGTTAAAAGGGTCCCCAAATCAAGCCCTCGGATGGGCCCCGTAGTGTGAGAGGTCTTGATTGCTTGGTACTGCTTCCCCCATTGGAACTTGACATGATTTCAATTCCCGCGGCCCGCTAGTTGTGCGGTGGTGCATTCTCCACGGCTGGACTGCCGTGTGTACATAACGCTCCAGAAGTTGCCCACAGGCGAGAACGCACTCTGGTTGCAGTGATTCCTTTCAGACCCCCTCACATAACGGGATGTAGCCAACGCGTTTCGGAGTAAAATTCCTTTTTCACAGGCTGGTTTCCCCAGATACACAGCGTTTCTTTAGCCACACCTATATTCCATTATCCGCCTCCTGATAGGCTGATAGGCTTGCTCCAATGAGCTGTCCCCCAGGGTCTTATGGGATTTGAAGTGCAGTCATTCTACCCAAATGGGTGCTATGTTAAAGGGTCCCCAAATCAAGCCCTCGGATGGGCCCCATAGTGTGAGAGGTCTTGATTGCTTGGTACTGCTTCCCCCATTGGAACTTGACATGATTTCAATTCCCGCGGCCCGCTAGTTGTGCGGTGGTGCATTCTCCACGGCTGGACTGCCGTGTGTACATAACGCTCCAGAAGTTGCCCACAGGCGAGAACGCACTCTGGTTGCAGTGATTCCTTTCAGACCCCCTCACATAACGGGATGAAGCCAACGCGTTTCGGAGTAAAATTCCTTTTTCACAGGCTGGTTTCCCCAGATACACAGCGTTTCTTTAGCCACACCTATATTCTATTATCCGCCTCCTGATAGGCTGATAGGCTTGCTCCAATGAGCTGTCCCCCAGGGTCTTATGGGATTTGAAGTGCAGTCATTCTACCCAAATGGGTGCTATGTTAAAAGGGTCCCCAAATCAAGCCCTCGGATGGGCCCCGTAGCGTGAGAGGTCTTGATTGCTTGGTACTGCTTCCCCCATTGGAACTTGACATGATTTCAATTCCCGCGGCCTGCTAGTTGTGCGGTGGTGCATTCTCCACGGCTGGACTGCCGTGTGTACATAATGCTCCAGAAGTTGCCCACAGGCGAGAATGCACTCTGGTTGCAGTGATTCCTTTCAGACCCCCTCACATAACGGGATGTAGCCGACGCGTTTCGGAGTAAAATTCCTTTTTCACAGGCTGGTTTCCCCAGATACACAGCGTTTCTTTAGCCACACCTATATTCCATTATCCGCCTCCTGATAGGCTGATAGGCTTGCTCCAATGAGCTGTCCCCCAGGGTCTTATGGGATTTGAAGTGCAGTCATTCTACCCAAATGGGTGCTATGTTAAAAGGATCCCCAAATCAAGCCCTCGGATGGGCCCCGTAGTGTGAGAGGTCTTGATTGCTTGGTACTGCTTCCCCCATTGGAACTTGACATGATTTCAATTCCCGTGGCCCGCTAATTGTGCGGTGGTGCATTCTCCACGGCTGGACTGCCGTGTGTACATAACGCTCCAGAAGTTGCCCACAGGCGAGAACGCACTCTGGTTGCAGTGATTCCTTTCAGACCCCCTCACATAACGGGATGTAGCCGACGCGTTTCGGAGTAAAATTCCTTTTTCACAGGCTGGTTTCCCCAGATACACAGCGTTTCTTTAGCCACACCTATATTCCATTATCCGCCTCCTGATAGGCTGATAGGCTTGCTCCAATGAGCTGTCCCCCAGGGTCTTATGGGATTTGAAGTGCAGTCATTCTACCCAAATGGGTGCTATGTTAAAAGGATCCCCAAATCAAGCCCTCGGATGGGCCCCGTAGTGTGAGAGGTCTTGATTGCTTGGTACTGCTTCCCCCATTGGAACTTGACATGATTTCAATTCCCGTGGCCCGCTAGTTGTGCGGTGGTGCATTCTCCACGGCTGGACTGCTGTGTGTACATAACGCTCCAGAAGTTGCCCACAGGCGAGTACGCACTCTGGTTGCAGTGATTCCTTTCAGACCCCCTCACATAACGGGATGTAGCCGACGCGTTTCGGAGTAAAATTCCTTTTTCACAGGCTGGTTTCCCCAGATACACAGCGTTTCTTTAGCCACACCTATATTCCATTATCCGCCTCCTGATAGGCTGATAGGCTTGCTCCAATGAGGTGTCCCCCAGGGCCTTATGGGATTTGAAGTGCAGTCATTCTACCCAAATGGGTGCTATGTTAAAAGGGTCCCCAAATCAAGCCCTCGGATGGGCCCCGCAGTGTGAGAGGTCTTGATTGCTTGGTACTGCTTCCCCCATTGGAACTTGACATGATTTCAATTCCCGCGGCCCGCTAGTTGTGCGGTGGTGCATTCTCCACGGCTGGACTGCCGTGTGTACATAACGCTCCAGAAGTTGCCCACAGGCGAGAACGCACTCTGGTTGCAGTGATTCCTTCAGACCCCCTCACATAACGGGATGGAGCCGACGCGTTTCGGAGTAAAATTGCTTTTTCACAGGCTGGTTTCCCCAGATACACAGCGTTTCTTTAGCCACACCTATATTCCATTATCCGCCTCCTGATAGGCTGATAGGCTTGCTCCAATGAGCTGTCCCCCAGGGTCTTATGGGATTTGAAGTGCAGTCATTCTACCCAAATGGGTGCTATGTTAAAAGGGTCCCCAAATCAAGCCCTCGGATGGGCCCCGTAGTGTGAGAGGTCTTGATTGCTTGGTACTGCTTCCCCCATTGGAACTTGACATGATTTCAATTCCCGCGGCCCGCTAGTTGTGCGGTGGTGCATTCTCCATGGCTGGACTGCCGTTTGTACATAACGCTCCAGAAGTTGCCCACAGGCGAGAACGCACTCTGGTTGCAGTGATTCCTTTCAGACCCGCTCACATAACGGGATGTAGCCGACGCGTTTCGGAGTAAAATTCCTTTTTCACAGGCTGGTTTCCCCAGATACACAGCGTTTCTTTAGCCACACCTATATTCCATTATCCGCCTCCTGATAGGCTTGCTCCAATGAGCTGTCCCCCAGGGTCTTATGGGATTTGAAGTGCAGTCATTCTACCCAAATGGGTGCTATGTTAAAAGGGTCCCCAAATCAAGCCCTCGGATGGGCCCCGTAGTGTGAGAGGTCTTGATCGCTTGGTACTGCTTCCCCCATTGGAACTTGACATGATTTCAATTCCCGCAGCCCGCTAGTTGTGCGGTGGTGCATTCTCCACGGCTGGACTGCCGTGTGTACATAACGCTCCAGAAGTTGCCCACAGGCGAGAACGCACTCTGGTTGCAGTGATTCCTTTCAGACCCCCTCACATAACGGGATGTAGCCGACGCGTTTCGGAGTAAAATTCCTTTTTCAGAGGCTGGTTTCCCCAGATACACAGCGTTTCTTTAGCCACACCTATATTCCATTATCCGCCTCCTGATAGGCTTGCTCCAATGAGCTGTCCCCAGGGTCTTATGGGATTTGAAGTGCAGTCATTCTACCCAAATGGGTGCTATGTTAAAAGGGTCCCCAAATCAAGCCCTCGGATGGGCCCCGTAGTGTGAGACTTCTTGATTGCTTGGTACTGCTTCCCCCATTGGAACTTGACATGATTTCAATTCCCGCGGCCTGCTAGTTGTGTGGTGGTGCATTCTCCACGGCTGGACTGCCGTGTGTACATAACGCTCCAGAAGTTGCCCACAGGCGAGAACGCACTCTGGTTGCAGTGATTTCTTTCAGACCCCCTCACATAACGGGATGTAGCCGACGCGTTTCGGAGTAAAATTCCTTTTTCACAGGCTGATTTCCCCAGATACACAGCGTTTCTTTAGCCACACCTATATTCCATTATCCGCCTCCTGATAGGCTGATAGGCTTGCTCCAATGAGCTGTCCCCCAGGGTCTTATGGGATTTGAAGTGCAGTCATTCTACCCAAATGGGTGCTATGTTAAAAGGATCCCCAAATCAAGCCCTCGGATGGGCCCCGTAGTGTGAGAGGTCTTGATTGCTTGGTACTGCTTCCCCCATTGGAACTTGACATGATTTCAATTCCCGTGGCCCGCTAGTTGTGCGGTGGTGCATTCTCCACGGCTGGACTGCCGTGTGTACATAACGCTCCAGAAGTTGCCCACAGGCGAGTACGCACTCTGGTTGCAGTGATTCCTTTCAGACCCCCTCACATAACGGGATGTAGCCGACGCGTTTCGGAGTAAAATTCCTTTTTCACAGGCTGGTTTCCCCAGATACACAGCGTTTCTTTAGCCACACCTATATTCCATTATCCGCCTCCTGATAGGCTGATAGGCTTGCTCCAATGAGGTGTCCCCCAGGGTCTTATGGGATTTGAAGTGCAGTCATTCTACCCAAATGGGTGCTATGTTAAAAGGGTCCCCAAATCAACCCCTCGGATGGGGCCCGTAGTGTGAGAGGTCATGATTGCTAGGTACTGCTTCCCCCATTGGAACTTGACATGATTTCAATTCCCGCGGCCCGCTAGTTGTGCGGTGGTGCATTCTCCACGGCTGGACTGCCGTGTGTACATAACGCTCCAGAAGTTGCCCACAGGCGAGAACGCACTCTGGTTGCAGTGATTCCTTTCAGACCCCCTCACATAACGGGATGTAGCCGACACGTTTCGGAGTAAAATTCCTTTTTCACAGGCTGGTTTCCCCAGATACACAGCGTTTCTTTAGCCACACCTATATTCCATTATCCGCCTCCTGATAGGCTGATAGGCTTGCTCCAATGAGCTGTCCCCCAGGGTCTTATGGGATTTGAAGTGCAGTCATTCTACCCAAATGGGTGCTATGTTTAAAGGGTCCCCAAATAAAGCCCTCGGATGGGCCCCGTAGTGTGAGAGTCTTGATTGCTTGGTACTGCTTCCCCCATTGGAACTTGACATGATTTCAATTCCCGCGGCCCGCTAGTTGTGCAGTGGTGCATTCTCCACGGCTGGACTGCCGTGTGTACATAACGCTCCAGAAGTTGCCCACAGGCGAGAGCGCACTCTGGTTGCAGTGATTCCTTTCAGACCCCCTCACATAACGGGATGTAGCCGACGCGTTTCGGAGTAAAATTCCTTTTTGACAGGCTGGTTTCCCCAGATACACAGCGTTTCTTTAGCCACACCTATATTCCATTATCCGCCTCCTGATAGGCTGATAGGCTTGCTCCAATGAGCTGTCCCCCAGGGTCTTATGGGATTTGAAGTGCAGTCATTCTACCCAAATGGGTGCTATGTTAAAAGGGTCCCCAAATCAAGCCCTCGGATGGGCCCCGTAGTGTGAGAGGTCTTGATTGCTTGGTACTGCTTCCCCCATTGGAACTTGACATGATTTCAATTCCCGCGGCCCGCTAGTTGTGCGGTGGTGCATTCTCCATGGCTGGACTCCTGTGTGTACATAACGCTCCAGAAGTTGCCCACAGGCGAGAACGCACTCTGGTTGCAGTGATTCCTTTCAGACCCCCTCACATAACGGGATGTAGCCGACGCGTTTCGGAGTAAAATTCCTTTTTCACAGGCTGGTTTCCCCAGATACACAGCTTTTCTTTAGCCACACCTATATTCCATTATCCGCCTCCTGATAGGCTTGCTCCAATGAGCTGTCCCCCAGGGTCTTATGGGATTTGAAGTGCAGTCATTCTACCCAAATGGGTGCTATGTTAAAAGGGTCCCCAAATCAAGCCCTCAGATGGGCCCCGTAGTGTGAGAGGTCTTGATTGCTTGGTACTGCTTCCCCCATTGGAACTTGACATGATTTCAATTCCCGCGGCCCGCTAGTTGTGCGGTGGTGCATTCTCCACGGCTGGACTGCCGTGTGTACATAACGCTCCAGAAGTTGCCCACAGGCGAGAACGCACTCTGGTTGCAGTGATTCCTTTCAGACCCCCTCACATAACGGGATGTAGCCGACGCGTTTCGGAGTAAAATTCCTTTTTCACAGGCTGGTTTCCCCAGATACACAGCGTTTCTTTAGCCACACCTATATTCCATTATCCGCCTCCTGATAGGCTTACTCCAATGAGCTGTCCCCCAGGGTCTTATGGGATTTGAAGTGCAGTCATTCTACCCAATTGGGTGCTATGTTAAAAGGGTCCCCAAATCAAGCCCTCGGATGGGCCCCGTAGTGTGAGAGGTCTTGATTGCTTGGTACTGCTTCCCCCATTGGAACTTGACATGATTTCAATTCCCGCGGCCCGCTAGTTGTGCGGTGGTGCATCCTCCACGGCTGGACTGCCGTGTGTACATAACGCTCAGAAGTTGCCCACAGGCGAGAACGCACTCTGGTTGCAGTGATTCCTTTCAGACCCCCTCACATAACGGGATGTAGCCGACGCGTTTCGGAGTAAAATTCCTTTTTCACAGGCTGGTTTCCCCAGATACACAGCGTTTCTTTAGCCACACCTATATTCCATTATCCGCATCCTGATAGGCTGATAGGCTTGCTCCAATGAGCTGTCCCCCAGGGTCTTATGGGATTTGAAGTGCAGTCATTCTACCCAAATGGGTGCTATGTTAAAAGGGTCCCCAAATCAAGCCCTCGGATGGGCCCCGTAGTGTGAGAGGTCTTGATTGCTTGGTACTGCTTCCCCCATTGGAACTTGACATGATTTCAATTCCCGCGGCCCGCTAGTTGTGCGGTGGTGCATTCTCCATGGCTGGACTCCCGTGTGTACATAACGCTCCAGAAGTTGCCCACAGGCGAGAACGCACTCTGGTTGCAGTGATTCCTTTCAGACCCCCTCACATAACGGGATGTAGCCGACGCGTTTCGGAGTAAAATTCCTTTTTCACAGGCTGGTTTCCCCAGATACACAGCGTTTCTTTAGCCACACCTATATTCCATTATCCGCCTCCTGATAGGCTGATAGCTTGCTCAATGAGCTGTCCCCCAGGGTCTTATGGGATTTGAAGTGCAGTCATTCTACCCAAATGGGTGCTATGTTAAAAGGGTCCCCAAATCAAGCCCTCGGATGGGCCCCGTAGTGTGAGAGGTCTTGATTGCTTGGTACTGCTTCCCCCATTGGAACTTGACATGATTTCAATTCCCGCGGCCCGCTAGTTGTGCGGTGGTGCATTCTCCACGGCTGGACTGCCGTGTGTACATAACGCTCCAGAAGTTGCCCACAGGCGAGAACGCACTCTGGTTGCAGTGATTCCTTTCAGACCCCCTCACATAACGGGATGTAGCCGACGCGTTTCGGAGTAAAATTCCTTTTTCACAGGCTGGTTTCCCCAGATACACAGCGTTTCTTTAGCCACACCTATATTCCATTATCCGCCTCCTGATAGGCTGATAGGCTTGCTCAATGAGCTGTCCCCCAGGGTCTTATGGGATTTGAAGTGCAGTCATTCTACCCAAATGGGTGCTATGTTAAAAGGGTCCCCAAATCAAGCCCTCGGATGGGCCCCGTAGTGTGAGAGGTCTTGATTGCTTGGTACTGCTTCCCCCATTGGAACTTGACATGATTTCAATTCCCGTTGCCCGCTAGTTGTG
Organism: Calotriton arnoldi; assembly: GCA_963921515.1. NCBI lineage: Eukaryota > Metazoa > Chordata > Amphibia > Caudata > Salamandridae > Calotriton > Calotriton arnoldi. Next base: position 765,002 of record CAWUFW010008755.1, on the reverse strand, counting down.
CGGTGGTGCATTCTCCACGGCTGGACTGCCGTGTGTACATAACGCTCCAGAAGTTGCCCACAGGCGAGAACGCACTCTGGTTGCAGTGATTCCTTTCAGACCCCCTCACATAACGGGATGTAGCCGACACGTTTCGGAGTAAAATTCCTTTTTCACAGGCTGGTTTCCCCAGATACACAGCGTTTCTTTAGCCACACCTATATTCCATTATCCGCCTCCTGATAGGCTGATAGGCTTGCTCCAATGAGCTGTCCCCCAGGGTCTTATGGGATTTGAAGTGCAGTCATTCTACCCAAATGGGTGCTATGTTTAAAGGGTCCCCAAATCAAGCCCTCGGATGGGCCCCGTAGTGTGAGAGGTCTTGATTGCTTGGTACTGCTTCCCCCATTGGAACTTGACATGATTTCAATTCCCGCGGCCCGCTAGTTGTGCGGTGGTGCATTCTCCACGGCTGGACTGCCGTGTGTACATAACGCTCCAGAAGTTGCCCACAGGCGAGAACGCACTCTGGTTGCAGTGATTCCTTTCAGACCCCCTCACATAACGGGATGTAGCCGACGCGTTTCGGAGTAAAATTCCTTTTTCACAGGCTGGTTTCCCCAGATACACAGCGTTTCTTTAGCCACACCTATATTCCATTATCCGCCTCCTGATAGGCTGATAGGCTTGCTCCAATGAGCTGTCCCCCAGGGTCTTATGGGATTTGAAGTGCAGTCATTCTACCCAAATGGGTGCTATGTTAAAAGGGTCCCCAAATCAAGCCCTCGGATGGGCCCCGTAGTGTGAGAGGTCTTGATTGCTTGGTACTGCTTCCCCCATTGGAACTTGACATGATTTCAATTCCCGCGGCCCGCTAGTTGTGCGGTGGTGCATTCTCCACGGCTGGACTGCCGTGTGTACATAACGCTCCAGAAGTTGCCCACAGGCGAGAACGCACTCTGGTTGCAGTGATTCCTTTCAGACCCCCTCACATAACGGGATGTAGCCGACGCGTTTCGGAGTAAAATTCCTTTTTCACAGGCTGGTTTCCCCAGATACACAGCGTTTCTTTAGCCACACCTATATTCCATTATCCGCCTCCTGATAGGCTGATAGGCTTGCTCCAATGAGCTGTCCCCCAGGGTCTTATGGGATTTGAAGTGCAGTCATTCTACCCAAATGGGTGCTATGTTTAAAGGGTCCCCAAATCAAGCCCTCGGATGGGCCCCGTAGTGTGAGAGGTCTTGATTGCTTGGTACTGCTTCCCCCATTGGAACTTGACATGATTTCAATTCCCGCGGCCCGCTAGTTGTGCGGTGGTGCATTCTCCACGGCTGGACTGCCGTGTGTACATAACGCTCCAGAAGTTGCCCACAGGCGAGAACGCACTCTGGTTGCAGTGATTCCTTTCAGACCCCCTCACATAACGGGATGAAGCCAACGCGTTTCGGAGTAAAATTCCTTTTTCACAGGCTGGTTTCCCCAGATACACAGCGTTTCTTTAGCCACACCTATATTCCATTATCCGCCTCCTGATAGGCTGATAGGCTTGCTCCAATGAGCTGTCCCCCAGGGTCTTATGGGATTTGAAGTGCAGTCATTCTACCCAAATGGGTGCTATGTTAAAAGGGTCCCCAAATCAAGCCCTCGGATGGGCCCCGTAGTGTGAGAGGTCTTGATTGCTTGGTACTGCTTCCCCCATTGGAACTTGACATGATTTCAATTCCCGCGGCCCGCTAGTTGTGCGGTGGTGCATTCTCCACGGCTGGACTGCCGTGTGTACATAACGCTCCAGAAGTTGCCCACAGGCGAGAACGCACTCTGGTTGCAGTGATTCCTTTCAGACCCCCTCACATAACGGGATGTAGCCGACGCGTTTCGGAGTAAAATTCCTTTTTCACAGGCTGGTTTCCCCAGATACACAGCGTTTCTTTAGCCACACCTATATTCCATTATCCGCCTCCTGATAGGCTGATAGGCTTGCTCCAATGAGCTGTCCCCCAGGGTCTTATGGGATTTGAAGTGCAGTCATTCTACCCAAATGGGTGCTATGTTAAAAGGGTCCCCAAATCAAGCCCTCGGATGGGCCCCGTAGTGTGAGAGGTCTTGATTGCTTGGTACTGCTTCCCCCATTGGAACTTGACATGATTTCAATTCCCGCGGCCCGCTAGTTGTGCGGTGGTGCATTCTCCACGGCTGGACTGCCGTGTGTACATAACGCTCCAGAAGTTGCCCACAGGCGAGAACGCACTCTGGTTGCAGTGATTCCTTTCAGACCCCCTCACATAACGGGATGTAGCCGACGCGTTTCGGAGTAAAATTCCTTTTTCACAGGCTGGTTTCCCCAGATACACAGCGTTTCTTTAGCCACACCTATATTCCATTATCCGCCTCCTGATAGGCTGATAGGCTTGCTCCAATGAGCTGTCCCCCAGGGTCTTATGGGATTTGAAGTGCAGTCATTCTACCCAAATGGGTGCTATGTTAAAAGGGTCCCCAAATCAAGCCCTCGGATGGGCCCCGTAGTGTGAGAGGTCTTGATTGCTTGGTACTGCTTCCCCCATTGGAACTTGACATGATTTCAATTCCCGCGGCCCGCTAGTTGTGCGGTGGTGCATTCTCCACGGCTGGACTGCCGTGTGTACATAACGCTCCAGAAGTTGCCCACAGGCGAGAACGCACTCTGGTTGCAGTGATTCCTTTCAGACCCCCTCACATAACGGGATGTAGCCGACGCGTTTCGGAGTAAAATTCCTTTTTCACAGGCTGGTTTCCCCAGATACACAGCGTTTCTTTAGCCACACCTATATTCCATTATCCGCCTCCTGATAGGCTGATAGGCTTGCTCCAATGAGCTGTCCCCCAGGGTCTTATGGGATTTGAAGTGCAGTCATTCTACCCAAATGGGTGCTATGTTAAAAGGATCCCCAAATCAAGCCCTCGGATGGGCCCCGTAGTGTGAGAGGTCTTGATTGCTTGGTACTGCTTCCCCCATTGGAACTTGACATGATTTCAATTCCCGTGGCCCGCTAGTTGTGCGGTGGTGCATTCTCCACGGCTGGACTGCCGTGTGTACATAACGCTCCAGAAGTTGCCCACAGGCGAGAACGCACTCTGGTTGCAGTGATTCCTTTCAGACCCCCTCACATAACGGGATGTAGCCGACGCGTTTCGGAGTAAAATTCCTTTTTCACAGGCTGGTTTCCCCAGATACACAGCGTTTCTTTAGCCACACCTATATTCCATTATCCGCCTCCTGATAGGCTGATAGGCTTGCTCCAATGAGCTGTCCCCCAGGGTCTTATGGGATTTGAAGTGCAGTCATTCTACCCAAATGGGTGCTATGTTAAAAGGATCCCCAAATCAAGCCCTCGGATGGGCCCCGTAGTGTGAGAGGTCTTGATTGCTTGGTACTGCTTCCCCCATTGGAACTTGACATGATTTCAATTCCCGTGGCCCGCTAGTTGTGCGGTGGTGCATTCTCCACGGCTGGACTGCCGTGTGTACATAACGCTCCAGAAGTTGCCCACAGGCGAGTACGCACTCTGGTTGCAGTGATTCCTTTCAGACCCCCTCACATAACGGGATGTAGCCGACGCGTTTCGGAGTAAAATTCCTTTTTCACAGGCTGGTTTCCCCAGATACACAGCGTTTCTTTAGCCACACCTATATTCCATTATCCGCCTCCTGATAGGCTGATAGGCTTGCTCCAATGAGCTGTCCCCCAGGGTCTTATGGGATTTGAAGTGCAGTCATTCTACCCAAATGGGTGCTATGTTAAAAGGGTCCCCAAATCAAGCCCTCGGATGGGCCCCGTAGTGTGAGAGGTCTTGATTGCTTGGTACTGCTTCCCCCATTGGAACTTGACATGATTTCAATTCCCGCGGCCCGCTAGTTGTGCGGTGGTGCATTCTCCACGGCTGGACTGCCGTGTGTACATAACGCTCAGAAGTTGCCCACAGGCGAGAACGCACTCTGGTTGCAGTGATTCCTTTCAGACCCCCTCACATAACGGGATGTAGCCGACGCGTTTCGGAGTAAAATTCCTTTTTCACAGGCTGGTTTCCCCAGATACACAGCGTTTCTTTAGCCACACCTATATTCCATTATCCGCCTCCTGATAGGCTGATAGGCTTGCTCCAATGAGCTGTCCCCCAGGGTCTTATGGGATTTGAAGTGCAGTCATTCTACCCAAATGGGTGCTATGTTAAAAGGGTCCCCAAATCAAGCCCTCGGATGGGCCCCGTAGTGTGAGAGGTCTTGATTGCTTGGTACTGCTTCCCCCATTGGAACTTGACATGATTTCAATTCCCGCGGCCCGCTAGTTGTGCGGTGGTGCATTCTCCATGGCTGGACTCCCGTGTGTACATAACGCTCCAGAAGTTGCCCACAGGCGAGAACGCACTCTGGTTGCAGTGATTCCTTTCAGACCCCCTCACATAACGGGATGTAGCCGACGCGTTTCGGAGTAAAATTCCTTTTTCACAGGCTGGTTTCCCCAGATACACAGCGTTTCTTTAGCCACACCTATATTCCATTATCCGCCTCCTGATAGGCTTGCTCCAATGAGCTGTCCCCCAGGGTCTTATGGGATTTGAAGTGCAGTCATTCTACCCAAATGGGTGCTATGTTAAAAGGGTCCCCAAATCAAGCCCTCGGATGGGCCCCGTAGTGTGAGAGGTCTTGATTGCTTGGTACTGCTTCCCCCATTGGAACTTGACATGATTTCAATTCCCGCGGCCCGCTAGTTGTGCGGTGGTGCATTCTCCACGGCTGGACTGCCGTGTGTACATAACGCTCCAGAAGTTGCCCACAGGCGAGAACGCACTCTGGTTGCAGTGATTCCTTTCAGACCCCCTCACATAACGGGATGTAGCCGACGCGTTTCGGAGTAAAATTCCTTTTTCACAGGCTGGTTTCCCCAGATACACAGCGTTTCTTTAGCCACACCTATATTCCATTATCCGCCTCCTGATAGGCTTGCTCCAATGAGCTGTCCCCCAGGGTCTTATGGGATTTGAAGTGCAGTCATTCTACCCAAATGGGTGCTATGTTAAAAGGGTCCCCAAATCAAGCCCTCGGATGGGCCCCGTAGTGTGAGAGGTCTTGATTGCTTGGTACTGCTTCCCCCATTGGAACTTGACATGATTTCAATTCCCGCGGCCCGCTAGTTGTGCGGTGGTGCATTCTCCACGGCTGGACTGCCGTGTGTACATAACGCTCCAGAAGTTGCCCACAGGCGAGAACGCACTCTGGTTGCAGTGATTCCTTTCAGACCCCCTCACATAACGGGATGTAGCCGACGCGTTTCGGAGTAAAATTCCTTTTTCACAGGCTGGTTTCCCCAGATACACAGCGTTTCTTTAGCCACACCTATATTCCATTATCCGCCTCCTGATAGGCTGATAGGCTTGCTCCAATGAGCTGTCCCCCAGGGTCTTATGGGATTTGAAGTGCAGTCATTCTACCCAAATGGGTGCTATGTTAAAAGGGTCCCCAAATCAAGCCCTCGGATGGGCCCCGTAGTGTGAGAGGTCTTGATTGCTTGGTACTGCTTCCCCCATTGGAACTTGACATGATTTCAATTCCCGCGGCCCGCTAGTTGTGCGGTGGTGCATTCTCCACGGCTGGACTGCCGTGTGTACATAACGCTCCAGAAGTTGCCCACAGGCGAGAACGCACTCTGGTTGCAGTGATTCCTTTCAGACCCCCTCACATAACGGGATGTAGCCGACGCGTTTCGGAGTAAAATTCCTTTTTCACAGGCTGGTTTCCCCAGATACACAGCGTTTCTTTAGCCACACCTATATTCCATTATCCGCCTCCTGATAGGCTGATAGGCTTGCTCCAATGAGCTGTCCCCCAGGGTCTTATGGGATTTGAAGTGCAGTCATTCTACCCAAATGGGTGCTATGTTAAAAGGGTCCCCAAATCAAGCCCTCGGATGGGCCCCGTAGTGTGAGAGGTCTTGATTGCTTGGTACTGCTTCCCCCATTGGAACTTGACATGATTTCAATTCCCGCGGCCCGCTAGTTGTGCGGTGGTGCATTCTCCACGGCTGGACTGCCGTGTGTACATAACGCTCCAGAAGTTGCCCACAGGCGAGAACGCACTCTGGTTGCAGTGATTCCTTTCAGACCCCCTCACATAACGGGATGTAGCCGACGCGTTTCGGAGTAAAATTCCTTTTTCACAGGCTGGTTTCCCCAGATACACAGCGTTTCTTTAGCCACACCTATATTCCATTATCCGCCTCCTGATAGGCTGATAGGCTTGCTCCAATGAGCTGTCCCCCAGGGTCTTATGGGATTTGAAGTGCAGTCATTCTACCCAAATGGGTGCTATGTTAAAAGGGTCCCCAAATCAAGCCCTCGGATGGGCCCCGTAGTGTGAGAGGTCTTGATTGCTTGGTACTGCTTCCCCCATTGGAACTTGACATGATTTCAATTCCCGCGGCCCGCTAGTTGTGCGGTGGTGCATTCTCCACGGCTGGACTGCCGTGTGTACATAACGCTCCAGAAGTTGCCCACAGGCGAGAACGCACTCTGGTTGCAGTGATTCCTTTCAGACCCCCTCACATAACGGGATGTAGCCGACGCGTTTCGGAGTAAAATTCCTTTTTCACAGGCTGGTTTCCCCAGATACACAGCGTTTCTTTAGCCACACCTATATTCCATTATCCGCCTCCTGATAGGCTGATAGGCTTGCTCCAATGAGCTGTCCCCCAGGGTCTTATGGGATTTGAAGTGCAGTCATTCTACCCAAATGGGTGCTATGTTAAAAGGGTCCCCAAATCAAGCCCTCGGATGGGCCCCGTAGTGTGAGAGGTCTTGATTGCTTGGTACTGCTTCCCCCATTGGAACTTGACATGATTTCAATTCCCGCGGCCCGCTAGTTGTGCGGTGGTGCATTCTCCACGGCTGGACTGCCGTGTGTACATAACGCTCCAGAAGTTGCCCACAGGCGAGAACGCACTCTGGTTGCAGTGATTCCTTTCAGACCCCCTCACATAACGGGATGTAGCCGACGCGTTTCGGAGTAAAATTCCTTTTTCACAGGCTGGTTTCCCCAGATACACAGCGTTTCTTTAGCCACACCTATATTCCATTATCCGCCTCCTGATAGGCTGATAGGCTTGCTCCAATGAGCTGTCCCCCAGGGTCTTATGGGATTTGAAGTGCAGTCATTCTACCCAAATGGGTGCTATGTTAAAAGGGTCCCCAAATCAAGCCCTCGGATGGGCCCCGTAGTGTGAGAGGTCTTGATTGCTTGGTACTGCTTCCCCCATTGGAACTTGACATGATTTCAATTCCCGCGGCCCGCTAGTTGTGCGGTGGTGCATTCTCCACGGCTGGACTGCCGTGTGTACATAACGCTCCAGAAGTTGCCCACAGGCGAGAACGCACTCTGGTTGCAGTGATTCCTTTCAGACCCCCTCACATAACGGGATGTAGCCGACGCGTTTCGGAGTAAAATTCCTTTTTCACAGGCTGGTTTCCCCAGATACACAGCGTTTCTTTAGCCACACCTATATTCCATTATCCGCCTCCTGATAGGCTGATAGGCTTGCTCCAATGAGCTGTCCCCCAGGGTCTTATGGGATTTGAAGTGCAGTCATTCTACCCAAATGGGTGCTATGTTAAAAGGGTCCCCAAATCAAGCCCTCGGATGGGCCCCGTAGTGTGAGAGGTCTTGATTGCTTGGTACTGCTTCCCCCATTGGAACTTGACATGATTTCAATTCCCGCGGCCCGCTAGTTGTGCGGTGGTGCATTCTCCACGGCTGGACTGCCGTGTGTACATAACGCTCCAGAAGTTGCCCACAGGCGAGAACGCACTCTGGTTGCAGTGATTCCTTTCAGACCCCCTCACATAACGGGATGTAGCCGACGCGTTTCGGAGTAAAATTCCTTTTTCACAGGCTGGTTTCCCCAGATACACAGCGTTTCTTTAGCCACACCTATATTCCATTATCCGCCTCCTGATAGGCTGTAGGCTTGCTCCAATGAGCTGTCCCCCAGGGTCTTATGGGATTTGAAGTGCAGTCATTCTACCCAAATGGGTGCTATGTTAAAAGGGTCCCCAAATCAAGCCCTCGGATGGGCCCCGTAGTGTGAGAGGTCTTGATTGCTTGGTACTGCTTCCCCCATTGGAACTTGACATGATTTCAATTCCCGCGGCCCGCTAGTTGTGCGGTGGTGCATTCTCCACGGCTGGACTGCCGTGTGTACATAACGCTCCAGAAGTTGCCCACAGGCGAGAACGCACTCTGGTTGCAGTGATTCCTTTCAGACCCCCTCACATAACGGGATGTAGCCGACGCGTTTCGGAGTAAAATTCCTTTTTCACAGGCTGGTTTCCCCAGATACACAGCGTTTCTTTAGCCACACCTATATTCCATTATCCGCCTCCTGATAGGCTGATAGGCTTGCTCCAATGAGCTGTCCCCCAGGGTCTTATGGGATTTGAAGTGCAGTCATTCTACCCAAATGGGTGCTATGTTAAAAGGGTCCCCAAATCAAGCCCTCGGATGGGCCCCGTAGTGTGAGAGGTCTTGATTGCTTGGTACTGCTTCCCCCATTGGAACTTGACATGATTTCAATTCCCGCGGCCCGCTAGTTGTGCGGTGGTGCATTCTCCACGGCTGGACTGCCGTGTGTACATAACGCTCCAGAAGTTGCCCACAGGCGAGAACGCACTCTGGTTGCAGTGATTCCTTTCAGACCCCCTCACATAACGGGATGTAGCCGACGCGTTTCGGAGTAAAATTCCTTTTTCACAGGCTGGTTTCCCCAGATACACAGCGTTTCTTTAGCCACACCTATATTCCATTATCCGCCTCTGATAGGCTGATAGGCTTGCTCCAATGAGCTGTCCCCCAGGGTCTTATGGGATTTGAAGTGCAGTCATTCTACCCAAATGGGTGCTATGTTAAAAGGGTCCCCAAATCAAGCCCTCGGATGGGCCCCGTAGTGTGAGAGGTCTTGATTGCTTGGTACTGCTTCCCCCATTGGAACTTGACATGATTTCAATTCCCGCGGCCCGCTAGTTGTGCGGTGGTGCATTCTCCACGGCTGGACTGCCGTGTGTACATAACGCTCCAGAAGTTGCCCACAGGCGAGAACGCACTCTGGTTGCAGTGATTCCTTTCAGACCCCCTCACATAACGGGATGTAGCCGACGCGTTTCGGAGTAAAATTCCTTTTTCACAGGCTGGTTTCCCCAGATACACAGCGTTTCTTTAGCCACACCTATATTCCATTATCCGCCTCCTGATAGGCTGATAGGCTTGCTCCAATGAGCTGTCCCCCAGGGTCTTATGGGATTTGAAGTGCAGTCATTCTACCCAAATGGGTGCTATGTTAAAAGGGTCCCCAAATCAAGCCCTCGGATGGGCCCCGTAGTGTGAGAGGTCTTGATTGCTTGGTACTGCTTCCCCCATTGGAACTTGACATGATTTCAATTCCCGTGGCCCGCTAGTTGTGCGGTGGTGCATTCTCCACGGCTGGACTGCCGTGTGTACATAACGCTCCAGAAGTTGCCCACAGGCGAGAACGCACTCTGGTTGCAGTGATTCCTTTCAGACCCCCTCACATAACGGGATGTAGCCGACGCGTTTCGGAGTAAAATTCCTTTTTCACAGGCTGGTTTCCCCAGATACACAGCGTTTCTTTAGCCACACCTATATTCCATTATCCGCCTCCTGATAGGCTGATAGGCTTGCTCCAATGAGCTGTCCCCCAGGGTCTTATGGGATTTGAAGTGCAGTCATTCTACCCAAATGGGTGCTATGTTTAAAGGGTCCCCAAATCAAGCCCTCGGATGGGCCCCGTAGTGTGAGAGGTCTTGATTGCTTGGTACTGCTTCCCCCATTGGAACTTGACATGATTTCAATTCCCGCGGCCCGCTAGTTGTGCGGTGGTGCATTCTCCACGGCTGGACTGCCGTGTGTACATAACGCTCAGAAGTTGCCCACAGGCGAGAACGCACTCTGGTTGCAGTGATTCCTTTCAGACCCCCTCACATAACGGGATGTAGCCGACGCGTTTCGGAGTAAAATTCCTTTTTCACAGGCTGGTTTCCCCAGATACACAGCGTTTCTTTAGCCACACCTATATTCCATTATCCGCCTCCTGATAGGCTGATAGGCTTGCTCCAATGAGCTGTCCCCCAGGGTCTTATGGGATTTGAAGTGCAGTCATTCTACCCAAATGGGTGCTATGTTAAAAGGGTCCCCAAATCAAGCCCTCGGATGGGCCCCGTAGTGTGAGAGGTCTTGATTGCTTGGTACTGCTTCCCCCATTGGAACTTGACATGATTTCAATTCCCGCGGCCCGCTAGTTGTGCGGTGGTGCATTCTCCACGGCTGGACTGCCGTGTGTACATAACGCTCCAGAAGTTGCCCACAGGCGAGAACGCACTCTGGTTGCAGTGATTCCTTTCAGACCCCCTCACATAACGGGATGTAGCCGACGCGTTTCGGAGTAAAATTCCTTTTTCACAGGCTGGTTTCCCCAGATACACAGCGTTTCTTTAGCCACACCTATATTCCATTATCCGCCTCCTGATAGGCTGATAGGCTTGCTCCAATGAGCTGTCCCCCAGGGTCTTATGGGATTTGAAGTGCAGTCATTCTACCCAAATGGGTGCTATGTTTAAAGGGTCCCCAAATCAAGCCCTCGGATGGGCCCCGTAGTGTGAGAGGTCTTGATTGCTTGGTACTGCTTCCCCCATTGGAACTTGACATGATTTCAATTCCCGCGGCCCGCTAGTTGTGCGGTGGTGCATTCTCCACGGCTGGACTGCCGTGTGTACATAACGCTCCAGAAGTTGCCCACAGGCGAGAACGCACTCTGGTTGCAGTGATTCCTTTCAGACCCCCTCACATAACGGGATGTAGCCGACGCGTTTCGGAGTAAAATTCCTTTTTCACAGGCTGGTTTCCCCAGATACACAGCGTTTCTTTAGCCACACCTATATTCCATTATCCGCCTCCTGATAGGCTGATAGGCTTGCTCCAATGAGCTGTCCCCCAGGGTCTTATGGGATTTGAAGTGCAGTCATTCTACCCAAATGGGTGCTATGTTAAAAGGGTCCCCAAATCAAGCCCTCGGATGGGCCCCGTAGTGTGAGAGGTCTTGATTGCTTGGTACTGCTTCCCCCATTGGAACTTGACATGATTTCAATTCCCGCGGCCCGCTAGTTGTGCGGTGGTGCATTCTCCACGGCTGGACTGCCGTGTGTACATAACGCTCCAGAAGTTGCCCACAGGCGAGAACGCACTCTGGTTGCAGTGATTCCTTTCAGACCCCCTCACATAACGGGATGTAGCCGACGCGTTTCGGAGTAAAATTCCTTTTTCACAGGCTGGTTTCCCCAGATACACAGCGTTTCTTTAGCCACACCTATATTCCATTATCCGCCTCCTGATAGGCTGATAGGCTTGCTCCAATGAGCTGTCCCCCAGGGTCTTATGGGATTTGAAGTGCAGTCATTCTACCCAAATGGGTGCTATGTTAAAAGGGTCCCCAAATCAAGCCCTCGGATGGGCCCCGTAGTGTGAGAGGTCTTGATTGCTTGGTACTGCTTCCCCCATTGGAACTTGACATGATTTCAATTCCCGCGGCCCGCTAGTTGTGCGGTGGTGCATTCTCCACGGCTGGACTGCCGTGTGTACATAACGCTCCAGAAGTTGCCCACAGGCGAGAACGCACTCTGGTTGCAGTGATTCCTTTCAGACCCCCTCACATAACGGGATGTAGCCGACGCGTTTCGGAGTAAAATTCCTTTTTCACAGGCTGGTTTCCCCAGATACACAGCGTTTCTTTAGCCACACCTATATTCCATTATCCGCCTCCTGATAGGCTGATAGGCTTGCTCCAATGAGCTGTCCCCCAGGGTCTTATGGGATTTGAAGTGCAGTCATTCTACCCAAATGGGTGCTATGTTAAAAGGGTCCCCAAATCAAGCCCTCGGATGGGCCCCGTAGTGTGAGAGGTCTTGATTGCTTGGTACTGCTTCCCCCATTGGAACTTGACATGATTTCAATTCCCGTGGCCCGCTAGTTGTGCGGTGGTGCATTCTCCACGGCTGGACTGCCGTGTGTACATAACGCTCAGAAGTTGCCCACAGGCGAGAACGCACTCTGGTTGCAGTGATTCCTTTCAGACCCCCTCACATAACGGGATGTAGCCGACGCGTTTCGGAGTAAAATTCCTTTTTCACAGGCTGGTTTCCCCAGATACACAGCGTTTCTTTAGCCACACCTATATTCCATTATCCGCCTCCTGATAGGCTGATAGGCTTGCTCCAATGAGCTGTCCCCCAGGGTCTTATGGGATTTGAAGTGCAGTCATTCTACCCAAATGGGTGCTATGTTAAAAGGGTCCCCAAATCAAGCCCTCGGATGGGCCCCGTAGTGTGAGAGGTCTTGATTGCTTGGTACTGCTTCCCCCATTGGAACTTGACATGATTTCAATTCCCGCGGCCCGCTAGTTGTGCGGTGGTGCATTCTCCACGGCTGGACTGCCGTGTGTACATAACGCTCCAGAAGTTGCCCACAGGCGAGAACGCACTCTGGTTGCAGTGATTCCTTTCAGACCCCCTCACATAACGGGATGTAGCCGACGCGTTTCGGAGTAAAATTCCTTTTTCACAGGCTGGTTTCCCCAGATACACAGCGTTTCTTTAGCCACACCTATATTCCATTATCCGCCTCCTGATAGGCTGATAGGCTTGCTCCAATGAGCTGTCCCCCAGGGTCTTATGGGATTTGAAGTGCAGTCATTCTACCCAAATGGGTGCTATGTTAAAAGGGTCCCCAAATCAAGCCCTCGGATGGGCCCCGTAGTGTGAGAGGTCTTGATTGCTTGGTACTGCTTCCCCCATTGGAACTTGACATGATTTCAATTCCCGCGGCCCGCTAGTTGTGCGGTGGTGCATTCTCCACGGCTGGACTGCCGTGTGTACATAACGCTCAGAAGTTGCCCACAGGCGAGAACGCACTCTGGTTGCAGTGATTCCTTTCAGACCCCCTCACATAACGGGATGTAGCCGACGCGTTTCGGAGTAAAATTCCTTTTTCACAGGCTGGTTTCCCCAGATACACAGCGTTTCTTTAGCCACACCTATATTCCATTATCCGCCTCCTGATAGGCTGATAGGCTTGCTCCAATGAGCTGTCCCCCAGGGTCTTATGGGATTTGAAGTGCAGTCATTCTACCCAAATGGGTGCTATGTTAAAAGGGTCCCCAAATCAAGCCCTCGGATGGGCCCCGTAGTGTGAGAGGTCTTGATTGCTTGGTACTGCTTCCCCCATTGGAACTTGACATGATTTCAATTCCCGCGGCCCGCTAGTTGTGCGGTGGTGCATTCTCCACGGCTGGACTGCCGTGTGTACATAACGCTCCAGAAGTTGCCCACAGGCGAGAACGCACTCTGGTTGCAGTGATTCCTTTCAGACCCCCTCACATAACGGGATGTAGCCGACGCGTTTCGGAGTAAAATTCCTTTTTCACAGGCTGGTTTCCCCAGATACACAGCGTTTCTTTAGCCACACCTATATTCCATTATCCGCCTCCTGATAGGCTGATAGGCTTGCTCCAATGAGCTGTCCCCCAGGGTCTTATGGGATTTGAAGTGCAGTCATTCTACCCAAATGGGTGCTATGTTAAAAGGGTCCCCAAATCAAGCCCTCGGATGGGCCCCGTAGTGTGAGAGGTCTTGATTGCTTGGTACTGCTTCCCCCATTGGAACTTGACATGATTTCAATTCCCGCGGCCCGCTAGTTGTGCGGTGGTGCATTCTCCACGGCTGGACTGCCGTGTGTACATAACGCTCAGAAGTTGCCCACAGGCGAGAACGCACTCTGGTTGCAGTGATTCCTTTCAGACCCCCTCACATAACGGGATGTAGCCGACGCGTTTCGGAGTAAAATTCCTTTTTCACAGGCTGGTTTCCCCAGATACACAGCGTTTCTTTAGCCACACCTATATTCCATTATCCGCCTCCTGATAGGCTGATAGGCTTGCTCCAATGAGCTGTCCCCCAGGGTCTTATGGGATTTGAAGTGCAGTCATTCTACCCAAATGGGTGCTATGTTAAAAGGGTCCCCAAATCAAGCCCTCGGATGGGCCCCGTAGTGTGAGAGGTCTTGATTGCTTGGTACTGCTTCCCCCATTGGAACTTGACATGATTTCAATTCCCGCGGCCCGCTAGTTGTGCGGTGGTGCATTCTCCACGGCTGGACTGCCGTGTGTACATAACGCTCCAGAAGTTGCCCACAGGCGAGAACGCACTCTGGTTGCAGTGATTCCTTTCAGACCCCCTCACATAACGGGATGTAGCCGACGCGTTTCGGAGTAAAATTCCTTTTTCACAGGCTGGTTTCCCCAGATACACAGCGTTTCTTTAGCCACACCTATATTCCATTATCCGCCTCCTGATAGGCTGATAGGCTTGCTCCAATGAGCTGTCCCCCAGGGTCTTATGGGATTTGAAGTGCAGTCATTCTACCCAAATGGGTGCTATGTTAAAAGGGTCCCCAAATCAAGCCCTCGGATGGGCCCCGTAGTGTGAGAGGTCTTGATTGCTTGGTACTGCTTCCCCCATTGGAACTTGACATGATTTCAATTCCCGCGGCCCGCTAGTTGTGCGGTGGTGCATTCTCCACGGCTGGACTGCCGTGTGTACATAACGCTCCAGAAGTTGCCCACAGGCGAGAACGCACTCTGGTTGCAGTGATTCCTTTCAGACCCCCTCACATAACGGGATGTAGCCGACGCGTTTCGGAGTAAAATTCCTTTTTCACAGGCTGGTTTCCCCAGATACACAGCGTTTCTTTAGCCACACCTATATTCCATTATCCGCCTCCTGATAGGCTGATAGGCTTGCTCCAATGAGCTGTCCCCCAGGGTCTTATGGGATTTGAAGTGCAGTCATTCTACCCAAATGGGTGCTATGTTAAAAGGGTCCCCAAATCAAGCCCTCGGATGGGCCCCGTAGTGTGAGAGGTCTTGATTGCTTGGTACTGCTTCCCCCATTGGAACTTGACATGATTTCAATTCCCGCGGCCCGCTAGTTGTGCGGTGGTGCATTCTCCACGGCTGGACTGCCGTGTGTACATAACGCTCCAGAAGTTGCCCACAGGCGAGAACGCACTCTGGTTGCAGTGATTCCTTTCAGACCCCCTCACATAACGGGATGTAGCCGACGCGTTTCGGAGTAAAATTCCTTTTTCACAGGCTGGTTTCCCCAGATACACAGCGTTTCTTTAGCCACACCTATATTCCATTATCCGCCTCCTGATAGGCTGATAGGCTTGCTCCAATGAGCTGTCCCCCAGGGTCTTATGGGATTTGAAGTGCAGTCATTCTACCCAAATGGGTGCTATGTTAAAAGGGTCCCCAAATCAAGCCCTCGGATGGGCCCCGTAGTGTGAGAGGTCTTGATTGCTTGGTACTGCTTCCCCCATTGGAACTTGACATGATTTCAATTCCCGCGGCCCGCTAGTTGTGCGGTGGTGCATTCTCCACGGCTGGACTGCCGTGTGTACATAACGCTCCAGAAGTTGCCCACAGGCGAGAACGCACTCTGGTTGCAGTGATTCCTTTCAGACCCCCTCACATAACGGGATGTAGCCGACGCGTTTCGGAGTAAAATTCCTTTTTCACAGGCTGGTTTCCCCAGATACACAGCGTTTCTTTAGCCACACCTATATTCCATTATCCGCCTCCTGATAGGCTGATAGGCTTGCTCCAATGAGCTGTCCCCCAGGGTCTTATGGGATTTGAAGTGCAGTCATTCTACCCAAATGGGTGCTATGTTAAAAGGGTCCCCAAATCAAGCCCTCGGATGGGCCCCGTAGTGTGAGAGGTCTTGATTGCTTGGTACTGCTTCCCCCATTGGAACTTGACATGATTTCAATTCCCGCGGCCCGCTAGTTGTGCGGTGGTGCATTCTCCACGGCTGGACTGCCGTGTGTACATAACGCTCCAGAAGTTGCCCACAGGCGAGAACGCACTCTGGTTGCAGTGATTCCTTTCAGACCCCCTCACATAACGGGATGTAGCCGACGCGTTTCGGAGTAAAATTCCTTTTTCACAGGCTGGTTTCCCCAGATACACAGCGTTTCTTTAGCCACACCTATATTCCATTATCCGCCTCCTGATAGGCTGATAGGCTTGCTCCAATGAGCTGTCCCCCAGGGTCTTATGGGATTTGAAGTGCAGTCATTCTACCCAAATGGGTGCTATGTTAAAAGGGTCCCCAAATCAAGCCCTCGGATGGGCCCCGTAGTGTGAGAGGTCTTGATTGCTTGGTACTGCTTCCCCCATTGGAACTTGACATGATTTCAATTCCCGCGGCCCGCTAGTTGTGCGGTGGTGCATTCTCCACGGCTGGACTGCCGTGTGTACATAACGCTCCAGAAGTTGCCCACAGGCGAGAACGCACTCTGGTTGCAGTGATTCCTTTCAGACCCCCTCACATAACGGGATGTAGCCGACGCGTTTCGGAGTAAAATTCCTTTTTCACAGGCTGGTTTCCCCAGATACACAGCGTTTCTTTAGCCACACCTATATTCCATTATCCGCCTCCTGATAGGCTGATAGGCTTGCTCCAATGAGCTGTCCCCCAGGGTCTTATGGGATTTGAAGTGCAGTCATTCTACCCAAATGGGTGCTATGTTAAAAGGGTCCCCAAATCAAGCCCTCGGATGGGCCCCGTAGTGTGAGAGGTCTTGATTGCTTGGTACTGCTTCCCCCATTGGAACTTGACATGATTTCAATTCCCGCGGCCCGCTAGTTGTGCGGTGGTGCATTCTCCACGGCTGGACTGCCGTGTGTACATAACGCTCCAGAAGTTGCCCACAGGCGAGAACGCACTCTGGTTGCAGTGATTCCTTTCAGACCCCCTCACATAACGGGATGTAGCCGACGCGTTTCGGAGTAAAATTCCTTTTTCACAGGCTGGTTTCCCCAGATACACAGCGTTTCTTTAGCCACACCTATATTCCATTATCCGCCTCCTGATAGGCTGATAGGCTTGCTCCAATGAGCTGTCCCCCAGGGTCTTATGGGATTTGAAGTGCAGTCATTCTACCCAAATGGGTGCTATGTTAAAAGGGTCCCCAAATCAAGCCCTCGGATGGGCCCCGTAGTGTGAGAGGTCTTGATTGCTTGGTACTGCTTCCCCCATTGGAACTTGACATGATTTCAATTCCCGCGGCCCGCTAGTTGTGCGGTGGTGCATTCTCCACGGCTGGACTGCCGTGTGTACATAACGCTCCAGAAGTTGCCCACAGGCGAGAACGCACTCTGGTTGCAGTGATTCCTTTCAGACCCCCTCACATAACGGGATGTAGCCGACGCGTTTCGGAGTAAAATTCCTTTTTCACAGGCTGGTTTCCCCAGATACACAGCGTTTCTTTAGCCACACCTATATTCCATTATCCGCCTCCTGATAGGCTGATAGGCTTGCTCCAATGAGCTGTCCCCCAGGGTCTTATGGGATTTGAAGTGCAGTCATTCTACCCAAATGGGTGCTATGTTAAAAGGGTCCCCAAATCAAGCCCTCGGATGGGCCCCGTAGTGTGAGAGGTCTTGATTGCTTGGTACTGCTTCCCCCATTGGAACTTGACATGATTTCAATTCCCGCGGCCCGCTAGTTGTGCGGTGGTGCATTCTCCACGGCTGGACTGCCGTGTGTACATAACGCTCCAGAAGTTGCCCACAGGCGAGAACGCACTCTGGTTGCAGTGATTCCTTTCAGACCCCCTCACATAACGGGATGTAGCCGACGCGTTTCGGAGTAAAATTCCTTTTTCACAGGCTGGTTTCCCCAGATACACAGCGTTTCTTTAGCCACACCTATATTCCATTATCCGCCTCCTGATAGGCTGATAGGCTTGCTCCAATGAGCTGTCCCCCAGGGTCTTATGGGATTTGAAGTGCAGTCATTCTACCCAAATGGGTGCTATGTTAAAAGGGTCCCCAAATCAAGCCCTCGGATGGGCCCCGTAGTGTGAGAGGTCTTGATTGCTTGGTACTGCTTCCCCCATTGGAACTTGACATGATTTCAATTCCCGCGGCCCGCTAGTTGTGCGGTGGTGCATTCTCCACGGCTGGACTGCCGTGTGTACATAACGCTCCAGAAGTTGCCCACAGGCGAGAACGCACTCTGGTTGCAGTGATTCCTTTCAGACCCCCTCACATAACGGGATGTAGCCGACGCGTTTCGGAGTAAAATTCCTTTTTCACAGGCTGGTTTCCCCAGATACACAGCGTTTCTTTAGCCACACCTATATTCCATTATCCGCCTCCTGATAGGCTGATAGGCTTGCTCCAATGAGCTGTCCCCCAGGGTCTTATGGGATTTGAAGTGCAGTCATTCTACCCAAATGGGTGCTATGTTAAAAGGGTCCCCAAATCAAGCCCTCGGATGGGCCCCGTAGTGTGAGAGGTCTTGATTGCTTGGTACTGCTTCCCCCATTGGAACTTGACATGATTTCAATTCCCGTGGCCCGCTAGTTGTGCGGTGGTGCATTCTCCACGGCTGGACTGCCGTGTGTACATAACGCTCCAGAAGTTGCCCACAGGCGAGAACGCACTCTGGTTGCAGTGATTCCTTTCAGACCCCCTCACATAACGGGATGTAGCCGACGCGTTTCGGAGTAAAATTCCTTTTTCACAGGCTGGTTTCCCCAGATACACAGCGTTTCTTTAGCCACACCTATATTCCATTATCCGCCTCCTGATAGGCTGATAGGCTTGCTCCAATGAGCTGTCCCCCAGGGTCTTATGGGATTTGAAGTGCAGTCATTCTACCCAAATGGGTGCTATGTTAAAAGGGTCCCCAAATCAAGCCCTCGGATGGGCCCCGTAGTGTGAGAGGTCTTGATTGCTTGGTACTGCTTCCCCCATTGGAACTTGACATGATTTCAATTCCCGCGGCCCGCTAGTTGTGCGGTGGTGCATTCTCCACGGCTGGACTGCCGTGTGTACATAACGCTCCAGAAGTTGCCCACAGGCGAGAACGCACTCTGGTTGCAGTGATTCCTTTCAGACCCCCTCACATAACGGGATGTAGCCGACGCGTTTCGGAGTAAAATTCCTTTTTCACAGGCTGGTTTCCCCAGATACACAGCGTTTCTTTAGCCACACCTATATTCCATTATCCGCCTCCTGATAGGCTGATAGGCTTGCTCCAATGAGCTGTCCCCCAGGGTCTTATGGGATTTGAAGTGCAGTCATTCTACCCAAATGGGTGCTATGTTAAAAGGGTCCCCAAATCAAGCCCTCGGATGGGCCCCGTAGTGTGAGAGGTCTTGATTGCTTGGTACTGCTTCCCCCATTGGAACTTGACATGATTTCAATTCCCGCGGCCCGCTAGTTGTGCGGTGGTGCATTCTCCACGGCTGGACTGCCGTGTGTACATAACGCTCCAGAAGTTGCCCACAGGCGAGAACGCACTCTGGTTGCAGTGATTCCTTTCAGACCCCCTCACATAACGGGATGTAGCCGACGCGTTTCGGAGTAAAATTCCTTTTTCACAGGCTGGTTTCCCCAGATACACAGCGTTTCTTTAGCCACACCTATATTCCATTATCCGCCTCCTGATAGGCTGATAGGCTTGCTCCAATGAGCTGTCCCCCAGGGTCTTATGGGATTTGAAGTGCAGTCATTCTACCCAAATGGGTGCTATGTTAAAAGGGTCCCCAAATCAAGCCCTCGGATGGGCCCCGTAGTGTGAGAGGTCTTGATTGCTTGGTACTGCTTCCCCCATTGGAACTTGACATGATTTCAATTCCCGCGGCCCGCTAGTTGTGCGGTGGTGCATTCTCCACGGCTGGACTGCCGTGTGTACATAACGCTCCAGAAGTTGCCCACAGGCGAGAACGCACTCTGGTTGCAGTGATTCCTTTCAGACCCCCTCACATAACGGGATGTAGCCGACGCGTTTCGGAGTAAAATTCCTTTTTCACAGGCTGGTTTCCCCAGATACACAGCGTTTCTTTAGCCACACCTATATTCCATTATCCGCCTCCTGATAGGCTGATAGGCTTGCTCCAATGAGCTGTCCCCCAGGGTCTTATGGGATTTGAAGTGCAGTCATTCTACCCAAATGGGTGCTATGTTAAAAGGGTCCCCAAATCAAGCCCTCGGATGGGCCCCGTAGTGTGAGAGGTCTTGATTGCTTGGTACTGCTTCCCCCATTGGAACTTGACATGATTTCAATTCCCGCGGCCCGCTAGTTGTGCGGTGGTGCATTCTCCACGGCTGGACTGCCGTGTGTACATAACGCTCCAGAAGTTGCCCACAGGCGAGAACGCACTCTGGTTGCAGTGATTCCTTTCAGACCCCCTCACATAACGGGATGTAGCCGACGCGTTTCGGAGTAAAATTCCTTTTTCACAGGCTGGTTTCCCCAGATACACAGCGTTTCTTTAGCCACACCTATATTCCATTATCCGCCTCCTGATAGGCTGATAGGCTTGCTCCAATGAGCTGTCCCCCAGGGTCTTATGGGATTTGAAGTGCAGTCATTCTACCCAAATGGGTGCTATGTTAAAAGGGTCCCCAAATCAAGCCCTCGGATGGGCCCCGTAGTGTGAGAGGTCTTGATTGCTTGGTACTGCTTCCCCCATTGGAACTTGACATGATTTCAATTCCCGCGGCCCGCTAGTTGTGCGGTGGTGCATTCTCCACGGCTGGACTGCCGTGTGTACATAACGCTCCAGAAGTTGCCCACAGGCGAGAACGCACTCTGGTTGCAGTGATTCCTTTCAGACCCCCTCACATAACGGGATGTAGCCGACGCGTTTCGGAGTAAAATTCCTTTTTCACAGGCTGGTTTCCCCAGATACACAGCGTTTCTTTAGCCACACCTATATTCCATTATCCGCCTCCTGATAGGCTGATAGGCTTGCTCCAATGAGCTGTCCCCCAGGGTCTTATGGGATTTGAAGTGCAGTCATTCTACCCAAATGGGTGCTATGTTAAAAGGGTCCCCAAATCAAGCCCTCGGATGGGCCCCGTAGTGTGAGAGGTCTTGATTGCTTGGTACTGCTTCCCCCATTGGAACTTGACATGATTTCAATTCCCGCGGCCCGCTAGTTGTGCGGTGGTGCATTCTCCACGGCTGGACTGCCGTGTGTACATAACGCTCCAGAAGTTGCCCACAGGCGAGAACGCACTCTGGTTGCAGTGATTCCTTTCAGACCCCCTCACATAACGGGATGTAGCCGACGCGTTTCGGAGTAAAATTCCTTTTTCACAGGCTGGTTTCCCCAGATACACAGCGTTTCTTTAGCCACACCTATATTCCATTATCCGCCTCCTGATAGGCTGATAGGCTTGCTCCAATGAGCTGTCCCCCAGGGTCTTATGGGATTTGAAGTGCAGTCATTCTACCCAAATGGGTGCTATGTTAAAAGGGTCCCCAAATCAAGCCCTCGGATGGGCCCCGTAGTGTGAGAGGTCTTGATTGCTTGGTACTGCTTCCCCCATTGGAACTTGACATGATTTCAATTCCCGTGGCCCGCTAGTTGTGCGGTGGTGCATTCTCCACGGCTGGACTGCCGTGTGTACATAACGCTCCAGAAGTTGCCCACAGGCGAGAACGCACTCTGGTTGCAGTGATTCCTTTCAGACCCCCTCACATAACGGGATGTAGCCGACGCGTTTCGGAGTAAAATTCCTTTTTCACAGGCTGGTTTCCCCAGATACACAGCGTTTCTTTAGCCACACCTATATTCCATTATCCGCCTCCTGATAGGCTGATAGGCTTGCTCCAATGAGCTGTCCCCCAGGGTCTTATGGGATTTGAAGTGCAGTCATTCTACCCAAATGGGTGCTATGTTAAAAGGGTCCCCAAATCAAGCCCTCGGATGGGCCCCGTAGTGTGAGAGGTCTTGATTGCTTGGTACTGCTTCCCCCATTGGAACTTGACATGATTTCAATTCCCGCGGCCCGCTAGTTGTGCGGTGGTGCATTCTCCACGGCTGGACTGCCGTGTGTACATAACGCTCCAGAAGTTGCCCACAGGCGAGAACGCACTCTGGTTGCAGTGATTCCTTTCAGACCCCCTCACATAACGGGATGTAGCCGACGCGTTTCGGAGTAAAATTCCTTTTTCACAGGCTGGTTTCCCCAGATACACAGCGTTTCTTTAGCCACACCTATATTCCATTATCCGCCTCCTGATAGGCTGATAGGCTTGCTCCAATGAGCTGTCCCCCAGGGTCTTATGGGATTTGAAGTGCAGTCATTCTACCCAAATGGGTGCTATGTTAAAAGGGTCCCCAAATCAAGCCCTCGGATGGGCCCCGTAGTGTGAGAGGTCTTGATTGCTTGGTACTGCTTCCCCCATTGGAACTTGACATGATTTCAATTCCCGCGGCCCGCTAGTTGTGCGGTGGTGCATTCTCCATGGCTGGACTGCCGTGTGTACATAACGCTCCAGAAGTTGCCCACAGGCGAGAACGCACTCTGGTTGCAGTGATTCCTTTCAGACCCCCTCACATAACGGGATGTAGCCGACGCGTTTCGGAGTAAAATTCCTTTTTCACAGGCTGGTTTCCCCAGATACACAGCGTTTCTTTAGCCACACCTATATTCCATTATCCGCCTCCTGATAGGCTGATAGGCTTGCTCCAATGAGCTGTCCCCCAGGGTCTTATGGGATTTGAAGTGCAGTCATTCTACCCAAATGGGTGCTATGTTAAAAGGGTCCCCAAATCAAGCCCTCGGATGGGCCCCGTAGTGTGAGAGGTCTTGATTGCTTGGTACTGCTTCCCCCATTGGAACTTGACATGATTTCAATTCCCGCGGCCCGCTAGTTGTGCGGTGGTGCATTCTCCACGGCTGGACTGCCGTGTGTACATAACGCTCCAGAAGTTGCCCACAGGCGAGAACGCACTCTGGTTGCAGTGATTCCTTTCAGACCCCCTCACATAACGGGATGTAGCCGACGCGTTTCGGAGTAAAATTCCTTTTTCACAGGCTGGTTTCCCCAGATACACAGCGTTTCTTTAGCCACACCTATATTCCATTATCCGCCTCCTGATAGGCTGATAGGCTTGCTCCAATGAGCTGTCCCCCAGGGTCTTATGGGATTTGAAGTGCAGTCATTCTACCCAAATGGGTGCTATGTTAAAAGGGTCCCCAAATCAAGCCCTCGGATGGGCCCCGTAGTGTGAGAGGTCTTGATTGCTTGGTACTGCTTCCCCCATTGGAACTTGACATGATTTCAATTCCCGCGGCCCGCTAGTTGTGCGGTGGTGCATTCTCCACGGCTGGACTGCCGTGTGTACATAACGCTCCAGAAGTTGCCCACAGGCGAGAACGCACTCTGGTTGCAGTGATTCCTTTCAGACCCCCTCACATAACGGGATGTAGCCGACGCGTTTCGGAGTAAAATTCCTTTTTCACAGGCTGGTTTCCCCAGATACACAGCGTTTCTTTAGCCACACCTATATTCCATTATCCGCCTCCTGATAGGCTGATAGGCTTGCTCCAATGAGCTGTCCCCCAGGGTCTTATGGGATTTGAAGTGCAGTCATTCTACCCAAATGGGTGCTATGTTAAAAGGGTCCCCAAATCAAGCCCTCGGATGGGCCCCGTAGTGTGAGAGGTCTTGATTGCTTGGTACTGCTTCCCCCATTGGAACTTGACATGATTTCAATTCCCGCGGCCCGCTAGTTGTGCGGTGGTGCATTCTCCACGGCTGGACTGCCGTGTGTACATAACGCTCAGAAGTTGCCCACAGGCGAGAACGCACTCTGGTTGCAGTGATTCCTTTCAGACCCCCTCACATAACGGGATGTAGCCGACACGTTTCGGAGTAAAATTCCTTTTTCACAGGCTGGTTTCCCCAGATACACAGCGTTTCTTTAGCCACACCTATATTCCATTATCCGCCTCCTGATAGGCTGATAGGCTTGCTCCAATGAGCTGTCCCCCAGGGTCTTATGGGATTTGAAGTGCAGTCATTCTACCCAAATGGGTGCTATGTTTAAAGGGTCCCCAAATCAAGCCCTCGGATGGGCCCCGTAGTGTGAGAGGTCTTGATTGCTTGGTACTGCTTCCCCCATTGGAACTTGACATGATTTCAATTCCCGCGGCCCGCTAGTTGTGCGGTGGTGCATTCTCCACGGCTGGACTGCCGTGTGTACATAACGCTCCAGAAGTTGCCCACAGGCGAGAACGCACTCTGGTTGCAGTGATTCCTTTCAGACCCCCTCACATAACGGGATGTAGCCGACGCGTTTCGGAGTAAAATTCCTTTTTCACAGGCTGGTTTCCCCAGATACACAGCGTTTCTTTAGCCACACCTATATTCCATTATCCGCCTCCTGATAGGCTGATAGGCTTGCTCCAATGAGCTGTCCCCCAGGGTCTTATGGGATTTGAAGTGCAGTCATTCTACCCAAATGGGTGCTATGTTAAAAGGGTCCCCAAATCAAGCCCTCGGATGGGCCCCGTAGTGTGAGAGGTCTTGATTGCTTGGTACTGCTTCCCCCATTGGAACTTGACATGATTTCAATTCCCGCGGCCCGCTAGTTGTGCGGTGGTGCATTCTCCACGGCTGGACTGCCGTGTGTACATAACGCTCCAGAAGTTGCCCACAGGCGAGAACGCACTCTGGTTGCAGTGATTCCTTTCAGACCCCCTCACATAACGGGATGTAGCCGACGCGTTTCGGAGTAAAATTCCTTTTTCACAGGCTGGTTTCCCCAGATACACAGCGTTTCTTTAGCCACACCTATATTCCATTATCCGCCTCCTGATAGGCTGATAGGCTTGCTCCAATGAGCTGTCCCCCAGGGTCTTATGGGATTTGAAGTGCAGTCATTCTACCCAAATGGGTGCTATGTTAAAAGGGTCCCCAAATCAAGCCCTCGGATGGGCCCCGTAGTGTGAGAGGTCTTGATTGCTTGGTACTGCTTCCCCCATTGGAACTTGACATGATTTCAATTCCCGCGGCCCGCTAGTTGTGCGGTGGTGCATTCTCCACGGCTGGACTGCCGTGTGTACATAACGCTCCAGAAGTTGCCCACAGGCGAGAACGCACTCTGGTTGCAGTGATTCCTTTCAGACCCCCTCACATAACGGGATGTAGCCGACGCGTTTCGGAGTAAAATTCCTTTTTCACAGGCTGGTTTCCCCAGATACACAGCGTTTCTTTAGCCACACCTATATTCCATTATCCGCCTCCTGATAGGCTGATAGGCTTGCTCCAATGAGCTGTCCCCCAGGGTCTTATGGGATTTGAAGTGCAGTCATTCTACCCAAATGGGTGCTATGTTAAAAGGGTCCCCAAATCAAGCCCTCGGATGGGCCCCGTAGTGTGAGAGGTCTTGATTGCTTGGTACTGCTTCCCCCATTGGAACTTGACATGATTTCAATTCCCGTGGCCCGCTAGTTGTGCGGTGGTGCATTCTCCACGGCTGGACTGCCGTGTGTACATAACGCTCCAGAAGTTGCCCACAGGCGAGAACGCACTCTGGTTGCAGTGATTCCTTTCAGACCCCCTCACATAACGGGATGTAGCCGACGCGTTTCGGAGTAAAATTCCTTTTTCACAGGCTGGTTTCCCCAGATACACAGCGTTTCTTTAGCCACACCTATATTCCATTATCCGCCTCCTGATAGGCTGATAGGCTTGCTCAATGAGCTGTCCCCCAGGGTCTTATGGGATTTGAAGTGCAGTCATTCTACCCAAATGGGTGCTATGTTAAAAGGGTCCCCAAATCAAGCCCTCGGATGGGCCCCGTAGTGTGAGAGGTCTTGATTGCTTGGTACTGCTTCCCCCATTGGAACTTGACATGATTTCAATTCCCGCGGCCCGCTAGTTGTGCGGTGGTGCATTCTCCACGGCTGGACTGCCGTGTGTACATAACGCTCCAGAAGTTGCCCACAGGCGAGAACGCACTCTGGTTGCAGTGATTCCTTTCAGACCCCCTCACATAACGGGATGTAGCCGACGCGTTTCGGAGTAAAATTCCTTTTTCACAGGCTGGTTTCCCCAGATACACAGCGTTTCTTTAGCCACACCTATATTCCATTATCCGCCTCCTGATAGGCTGATAGGCTTGCTCCAATGAGCTGTCCCCCAGGGTCTTATGGGATTTGAAGTGCAGTCATTCTACCCAAATGGGTGCTATGTTAAAAGGGTCCCCAAATCAAGCCCTCGGATGGGCCCCGTAGTGTGAGAGGTCTTGATTGCTTGGTACTGCTTCCCCCATTGGAACTTGACATGATTTCAATTCCCGCGGCCCGCTAGTTGTGCGGTGGTGCATTCTCCACGGCTGGACTGCCGTGTGTACATAACGCTCCAGAAGTTGCCCACAGGCGAGAACGCACTCTGGTTGCAGTGATTCCTTTCAGACCCCCTCACATAACGGGATGTAGCCGACACGTTTCGGAGTAAAATTCCTTTTTCACAGGCTGGTTTCCCCAGATACACAGCGTTTCTTTAGCCACACCTATATTCCATTATCCGCCTCCTGATAGGCTGATAGGCTTGCTCCAATGAGCTGTCCCCCAGGGTCTTATGGGATTTGAAGTGCAGTCATTCTACCCAAATGGGTGCTATGTTTAAAGGGTCCCCAAATCAAGCCCTCGGATGGGCCCCGTAGTGTGAGAGGTCTTGATTGCTTGGTACTGCTTCCCCCATTGGAACTTGACATGATTTCAATTCCCGCGGCCCGCTAGTTGTGCGGTGGTGCATTCTCCACGGCTGGACTGCCGTGTGTACATAACGCTCCAGAAGTTGCCCACAGGCGAGAACGCACTCTGGTTGCAGTGATTCCTTTCAGACCCCCTCACATAACGGGATGTAGCCGACGCGTTTCGGAGTAAAATTCCTTTTTCACAGGCTGGTTTCCCCAGATACACAGCGTTTCTTTAGCCACACCTATATTCCATTATCCGCCTCCTGATAGGCTGATAGGCTTGCTCCAATGAGCTGTCCCCCAGGGTCTTATGGGATTTGAAGTGCAGTCATTCTACCCAAATGGGTGCTATGTTAAAAGGGTCCCCAAATCAAGCCCTCGGATGGGCCCCGTAGTGTGAGAGGTCTTGATTGCTTGGTACTGCTTCCCCCATTGGAACTTGACATGATTTCAATTCCCGCGGCCCGCTAGTTGTGCGGTGGTGCATTCTCCACGGCTGGACTGCCGTGTGTACATAACGCTCCAGAAGTTGCCCACAGGCGAGAACGCACTCTGGTTGCAGTGATTCCTTTCAGACCCCCTCACATAACGGGATGTAGCCGACACGTTTCGGAGTAAAATTCCTTTTTCACAGGCTGGTTTCCCCAGATACACAGCGTTTCTTTAGCCACACCTATATTCCATTATCCGCCTCCTGATAGGCTGATAGGCTTGCTCCAATGAGCTGTCCCCCAAGGTCTTATGGGATTTGAAGTGCAGTCATTCTACCCAAATGGGTGCTATGTTTAAAGGGTCCCCAAATCAAGCCCTCGGATGGGCCCCGTAGTGTGAGAGTCTTGATTGCTTGGTACTGCTTCCCCCATTGGAACTTGACATGATTTCAATTCCCGCGGCACGCTAGTTGTGCAGTGGTGCATTCTCCACGGCTGGACTGCCGTGTGTACATAACGCTCCAGAAGTTGCCCACAGGCGAGAGCGCACTCTGGTTGCAGTGATTCCTTTCAGACCCCCTCACATAACGGGATGTAGCCGACGCGTTTCGGAGTAAAATTCCTTTTTCACAGGCTGGTTTCCCCAGATACACAGCGTTTCTTTAGCCACACCTATATTCCATTATCCGCCTCCTGATAGGCTGATAGGCTTGCTCCAATGAGCTGTCCCCCAGGGTCTTATGGGATTTGAAGTGCAGTCATTCTACCCAAATGGGTGCTATGTTAAAAGGGTCCCCAAATCAAGCCCTCGGATGGGCCCCGTAGTGTGAGAGGTCTTGATTGCTTGGTACTGCTTCCCCCATTGGAACTTGACATGATTTCAATTCCCGCGGCCCGCTAGTTGTGCGGTGGTGCATTCTCCACGGCTGGACTGCCGTGTGTACATAACGCTCCAGAAGTTGCCCACAGGCGAGAACGCACTCTGGTTGCAGTGATTCCTTTCAGACCCCCTCACATAACGGGATGTAGCCGACGCGTTTCGGAGTAAAATTCCTTTTTCACAGGCTGGTTTCCCCAGATACACAGCGTTTCTTTAGCCACACCTATATTCCATTATCCGCCTCCTGATAGGCTGATAGGCTTGCTCCAATGAGCTGTCCCCCAGGGTCTTATGGGATTTGAAGTGCAGTCATTCTACCCAAATGGGTGCTATGTTAAAAGGGTCCCCAAATCAAGCCCTCGGATGGGCCCCGTAGTGTGAGAGGTCTTGATTGCTTGGTACTGCTTCCCCCATTGGAACTTGACATGATTTCAATTCCCGCGGCCCGCTAGTTGTGCGGTGGTGCATTCTCCACGGCTGGACTGCCGTGTGTACATAACGCTCCAGAAGTTGCCCACAGGCGAGAACGCACTCTGGTTGCAGTGATTCCTTTCAGACCCCCTCACATAACGGGATGTAGCCGACGCGTTTCGGAGTAAAATTCCTTTTTCACAGGCTGGTTTCCCCAGATACACAGCGTTTCTTTAGCCACACCTATATTCCATTATCCGCCTCCTGATAGGCTGATAGGCTTGCTCCAATGAGCTGTCCCCCAGGGTCTTATGGGATTTGAAGTGCAGTCATTCTACCCAAATGGGTGCTATGTTAAAAGGGTCCCCAAATCAAGCCCTCGGATGGGCCCCGTAGTGTGAGAGGTCTTGATTGCTTGGTACTGCTTCCCCCATTGGAACTTGACATGATTTCAATTCCCGCGGCCCGCTAGTTGTGCGGTGGTGCATTCTCCATGGCTGGACTGCCGTGTGTACATAACGCTCCAGAAGTTGCCCACAGGCGAGAACGCACTCTGGTTGCAGTGATTCCTTTCAGACCCGCTCACATAACGGGATGTAGCCGACGCGTTTCGGAGTAAAATTCCTTTTTCACAGGCTGGTTTCCCCAGATACACAGCGTTTCTTTAGCCACACCTATATTCCATTATCCGCCTCGTACTGATAGGCTTGCTCCAATGAGCTGTCCCCCAGGGTCTTATGGGATTTGAAGTGCAGTCATTCTACCCAAATGGGTGCTATGTTAAAAGGGTCCCCAAATCAAGCCCTCGGATGGGCCCCGTAGTGTGAGAGGTCTTGATTGCTTGGTACTGCTTCCCCCATTGGAACTTGACATGATTTCAATTCCCGCGGCCCGCTAGTTGTGCGGTGGTGCATTCTCCACGGCTGGATTGCCGTGTGTACATAACGCTCCAGAAGTTGCCCACAGGCGAGAACGCACTCTGGTTGCAGTGATTCCTTTCAGACCCCCTCACATAACGGGATGTAGCCGACGCGTTTCGGAGTAAAATTCCTTTTTCACAGGCTGGTTTCCCCAGATACACAGCGTTTCTTTAGCCACACCTATATTCCATTATCCGCCTCCTGATAGGCTGATAGGCTTGCTCCAATGAGCTGTCCCCCAGGGTCTTATGGGATTTGAAGTGCAGTCATTCTACCCAAATGGGTGCTATGTTAAAAGGGTCCCCAAATCAAGCCCTCGGATGGGCCCCGTAGTGTGAGAGGTCTTGATTGCTTGGTACTGCTTCCCCCATTGGAACTTGACATGATTTCAATTCCCGCGGCCCGCTAGTTGTGCGGTGGTGCATTCTCCACGGCTGGACTGCCGTGTGTACATAACGCTCCAGAAGTTGCCCACAGGCGAGAACGCACTCTGGTTGCAGTGATTCCTTTCAGACCCCCTCACATAACGGGATGTAGCCGACGCGTTTCGGAGTAAAATTCCTTTTTCACAGGCTGGTTTCCCCAGATACACAGCGTTTCTTTAGCCACACCTATATTCCATTATCCGCCTCCTGATAGGCTGATAGGCTTGCTCCAATGAGCTGTCCCCCAGGGTCTTATGGGATTTGAAGTGCAGTCATTCTACCCAAATGGGTGCTATGTTAAAAGGGTCCCCAAATCAAGCCCTCGGATGGGCCCCGTAGTGTGAGAGGTCTTGATTGCTTGGTACTGCTTCCCCCATTGGAACTTGACATGATTTCAATTCCCGCGGCCCGCTAGTTGTGCGGTGGTGCATTCTCCACGGCTGGACTGCCGTGTGTACATAACGCTCCAGAAGTTGCCCACAGGCGAGAACGCACTCTGGTTGCAGTGATTCCTTTCAGACCCCCTCACATAACGGGATGTAGCCGACGCGTTTCGGAGTAAAATTCCTTTTTCACAGGCTGATTTCCCCAGATACACAGCGTTTCTTTAGCCACACCTATATTCCATTATCCGCCTCCTGATAGGCTGATAGGCTTGCTCCAATGAGCTGTCCCCCAGGGTCTTATGGGATTTGAAGTGCAGTCATTCTACCCAAATGGGTGCTATGTTAAAAGGGTCCCCAAATCAAGCCCTCGGATGGGGCCCGTAGTGTGAGAGGTCATGATTGCTTGGTACTGCTTCCCCCATTGGAACTTGACATGATTTCAATTCCCGCGGCCCGCTAGTTGTGCGGTGGTGCATTCTCCACGGCTGGACTGCCGTGTGTACATAACGCTCCAGAAGTTGCCCACAGGCGAGAACGCACTCTGGTTGCAGTGATTCCTTTCAGACCCCCTCACATAACGGGATGTAGCCGACACGTTTCGGAGTAAAATTCCTTTTTCACAGGCTGGTTTCCCCAGATACACAGCGTTTCTTTAGCCACACCTATATTCCATTATCCGCCTCCTGATAGGCTGATAGGCTTGCTCCAATGAGCTGTCCCCCAGGGTCTTATGGGATTTGAAGTGCAGTCATTCTACCCAAATGGGTGCTATGTTTAAAGGGTCCCCAAATCAAGCCCTCGGATGGGCCCCGTAGTGTGAGAGTCTTGATTGCTTGGTACTGCTTCCCCCATTGGAACTTGACATGATTTCAATTCCCGCGGCCCGCTAGTTGTGCAGTGGTGCATTCTCCACGGCTGGACTGCCGTGTGTACATAACGCTCCAGAAGTTGCCCACAGGCGAGAGCGCACTCTGGTTGCAGTGATTCCTTTCAGACCCCCTCACATAACGGGATGTAGCCGACGCGTTTCGGAGTAAAATTCCTTTTTCACAGGCTGGTTTCCCCAGATACACAGCGTTTCTTTAGCCACACCTATATTCCATTATCCGCCTCCTGATAGGCTGATAGGCTTGCTCCAATGAGCTGTCCCCCAGGGTCTTATGGGATTTGAAGTGCAGTCATTCTACCCAAATGGGTGCTATGTTAAAAGGGTCCCCAAATCAAGCCCTCGGATGGGCCCCGTAGTGTGAGAGGTCTTGATTGCTTGGTACTGCTTCCCCCATTGGAACTTGACATGATTTCAATTCCCGCGGCCCGCTAGTTGTGCGGTGGTGCATTCTCCACGGCTGGACTGCCGTGTGTACATAACGCTCCAGAAGTTGCCCACAGGCGAGAACGCACTCTGGTTGCAGTGATTCCTTTCAGACCCCCTCACATAACGGGATGTAGCCGACGCGTTTCGGAGTAAAATTCCTTTTTCACAGGCTGGTTTCCCCAGATACACAGCGTTTCTTTAGCCACACCTATATTCCATTATCCGCCTCCTGATAGGCTGATAGGCTGCTCAATGAGCTGTCCCCCAGGGTCTTATGGGATTTGAAGTGCAGTCATTCTACCCAAATGGGTGCTATGTTAAAAGGGTCCCCAAATCAAGCCCTCGGATGGGCCCCGTAGTGTGAGAGGTCTTGATTGCTTGGTACTGCTTCCCCCATTGGAACTTGACATGATTTCAATTCCCGCGGCCCGCTAGTTGTGCGGTGGTGCATTCTCCACGGCTGGACTGCCGTGTGTACATAACGCTCCAGAAGTTGCCCACAGGCGAGAACGCACTCTGGTTGCAGTGATTCCTTTCAGACCCCCTCACATAACGGGATGTAGCCGACGCGTTTCGGAGTAAAATTCCTTTTTCACAGGCTGGTTTCCCCAGATACACAGCGTTTCTTTAGCCACACCTATATTCCATTATCCGCCTCCTGATAGGCTGATAGGCTTCCAATGAGCTGTCCCCCAGGGTCTTATGGGATTTGAAGTGCAGTCATTCTACCCAAATGGGTGCTATGTTAAAAGGGTCCCCAAATCAAGCCCTCGGATGGGCCCCGTAGTGTGAGAGGTCTTGATTGCTTGGTACTGCTTCCCCCATTGGAACTTGACATGATTTCAATTCCCGCGGCCCGCTAGTTGTGCGGTGGTGCATTCTCCACGGCTGGACTGCCGTGTGTACATAACGCTCCAGAAGTTGCCCACAGGCGAGAACGCACTCTGGTTGCAGTGATTCCTTTCAGACCCCCTCACATAACGGGATGTAGCCGACGCGTTTCGGAGTAAAATTCCTTTTTCACAGGCTGGTTTCCCCAGATACACAGCGTTTCTTTAGCCACACCTATATTCCATTATCCGCCTCCTGATAGGCTTAGCTCCAATGAGCTGTCCCCCAGGGTCTTATGGGATTTGAAGTGCAGTCATTCTACCCAAATGGGTGCTATGTTAAAAGGGTCCCCAAATCAAGCCCTCGGATGGGCCCCGTAGTGTGAGAGGTCTTGATTGCTTGGTACTGCTTCCCCCATTGGAACTTGACATGATTTCAATTCCCGCGGCCCGCTAGTTGTGCGGTGGTGCATTCTCCACGGCTGGACTGCCGTGTGTACATAACGCTCCAGAAGTTGCCCACAGGCGAGAACGCACTCTGGTTGCAGTGATTCCTTTCAGACCCCCTCACATAACGGGATGTAGCCGACGCGTTTCGGAGTAAAATTCCTTTTTCACAGGCTGGTTTCCCCAGATACACAGCGTTTCTTTAGCCACACCTATATTCCATTATCCGCCTCCTGATAGGCTGATAGGCTTCTCCAATGAGCTGTCCCCCAGGGTCTTATGGGATTTGAAGTGCAGTCATTCTACCCAAATGGGTGCTATGTTAAAAGGGTCCCCAAATCAAGCCCTCGGATGGGCCCCGTAGTGTGAGAGGTCTTGATTGCTTGGTACTGCTTCCCCCATTGGAACTTGACATGATTTCAATTCCCGCGGCCCGCTAGTTGTGCGGTGGTGCATTCTCCACGGCTGGACTGCCGTGTGTACATAACGCTCCAGAAGTTGCCCACAGGCGAGAACGCACTCTGGTTGCAGTGATTCCTTTCAGACCCCCTCACATAACGGGATGTAGCCGACGCGTTTCGGAGTAAAATTCCTTTTTCACAGGCTGGTTTCCCCAGATACACAGCGTTTCTTTAGCCACACCTATATTCCATTATCCGCCTCCTGATAGGCTATAGCTTCCAATGAGCTGTCCCCCAGGGTCTTATGGGATTTGAAGTGCAGTCATTCTACCCAAATGGGTGCTATGTTAAAAGGGTCCCCAAATCAAGCCCTCGGATGGGCCCCGTAGTGTGAGAGGTCTTGATTGCTTGGTACTGCTTCCCCCATTGGAACTTGACATGATTTCAATTCCCGCGGCCCGCTAGTTGTGCGGTGGTGCATTCTCCACGGCTGGACTGCCGTGTGTACATAACGCTCCAGAAGTTGCCCACAGGCGAGAACGCACTCTGGTTGCAGTGATTCCTTTCAGACCCCCTCACATAACGGGATGTAGCCGACGCGTTTCGGAGTAAAATTCCTTTTTCACAGGCTGGTTTCCCCCAGATACACAGCGTTTCTTTAGCCACACCTATATTCCATTATCCGCCTCCTGATAGGCTGATAGGCTTGCTCCAATGAGCTGTCCCCCAGGGTCTTATGGGATTTGAAGTGCAGTCATTCTACCCAAATGGGTGCTATGTTAAAAGGGTCCCCAAATCAAGCCCTCGGATGGGCCACTTAGTGTGAGAGGTCTTGATTGCTTGGTACTGCTTCCCCCATTGGAACTTTACATGATTTCAATTCCCGCGGCCCGCTAGTTGTGCGGTGGTGCATTCTCCACGGCTGGACTGCCGTGTGTACATAACGCTCCAGAAGTTGCCCACAGGCGAGAACGCACTCTGGTTGCAGTGATTCCTTTCAGACCCCCTCACATAACGGGATGTAGCCGACGCGTTTCGGAGTAAAATTCCTTTTTCACAGGCTGGTTTCCCCAGATACACTGCGTTTCTTTAGCCACACCTATATTCCATTATCCGCCTCCTGATAGGCTTACTCCAATGAGCTGTCCCCCAGGGTCTTATGGGATTTGAAGTGCAGTCATTCTACCCAAATGGGTGCTATGTTAAAAGGGTCCCCAAATCAAGCCCTCGGATGGGCCCCGTAGTGTGAGAGGTCTTGATTGCTTGGTACTGCTTCCCCCATTGGAACTTGACATGATTTCAATTCCCGCGGCCCGCTAGTTGTGCGGTGGTGCATTCTCCACGGCTGGACTGCCGTGTGTACATAACGCTCCAGAAGTTGCCCACAGGTGAGAACGCACTCTGGTTGCAGTGATTCCTTTCAGACCCCCTCACATAACGGGATGTAGCCGACGCGTTTCGGAGTAAAATTCCTTTTTCACAGGCTGATTTCCCCAGATACACAGCGTTTCTTTAGCCACACCTATATTCCATTATCAGCCTCCTGATAGGCATGCTCCAATGAGCTGTCCCCCAGGGTCTTATGGGATTTGAAGTGCAGTCATTCTACCCAAATGGGTGCTATGTTAAAAGGGTCCCCAAATCAAGCCCTCGGATGGGCCCCGTAGTGTGAGAGGTCTTGATTGCTTGGTACTGCTTCCCCCATTGGAACTTAACATGATTTCAATTCCCGCGGCCCGCTAGTTGTGCGGTGGTGCATTCTCCACGGCTGGACTGCCGTGTGTACATAACGCTCCAGAAGTTGCCCACAGGCGAGAACGCACTCTGGTTGCAGTGATTCCTTTCAGACCCCCTCACATAACGGGATGT
Organism: Calotriton arnoldi; assembly: GCA_963921515.1. Taxonomy (NCBI): domain Eukaryota; kingdom Metazoa; phylum Chordata; class Amphibia; order Caudata; family Salamandridae; genus Calotriton; species Calotriton arnoldi. The sequence continues at coordinate 730,035 of CAWUFW010008755.1, read as the reverse complement.
AGCCGACGCGTTTCGGAGTAAAATTCCTTTTTCACAGGCTGGTTTCCCCAGATACACAGCGTTTCTTTAGCCACACCTATATTCCATTATCCGTCTCCTGATAGGCTGATAGGCTTGCTCCAATGAGCTGTCCCCCAGGGTCTTATGGGATTTGAAGTGCAGTCATTCTACCCAAATGGGTGCTATGTTAAAAGGGTCCCCAAATCAAGCCCTCGGATGGGCCCCGTAGTGTGAGAGGTCTTGATTGCTTGGTACTGCTTCCCCCATTGGAACTTGACATGATTTCAATTCCCGAGGCCCGCTAGTTGTGCAGTGGTGCATTCTCCACGGCTGGACTGCCGTGTGTACATAACGCTCCAGAAGTTGCCCACAGGCGAGAACGCACTCTGGTTGCAGTGATTCCTTTCAGACCCCTTCACATAACGGGATGTAGCCGACACGTTTCGGAGTAAAATTCCTTTTTCACAGGCTGGTTTCCCCAGATACACAGCGTTTCTTTAGCCACACCTATATTCCATTATCCGCCTCCTGATAGGCTGATAGGCTTGCTCCAATGAGCTGTCCCCCAGGGTCTTATGGGATTTGAAGTGCAGTCATTCTACCCAAATGGGTGCTATGTTTAAAGGGTCCCCAAATCAAGCCCTCGGATGGGCCCCGTAGTGTGAGAGGTCTTGATTGCTTGGTACTGCTTCCCCCATTGGAACTTGACATGATTTCAATTCCCGCGGCCCGCTAGTTGTGCGGTGGTGCATTCTCCACGGCTGGACTGCCGTGTGTACATAACGCTCCAGAAGTTGCCCACAGGCGAGAACGCACTCTGGTTGCAGTGATTCCTTTCAGACCCCTCACATAACGGGATGTAGCCGACGCGTTTCGGAGTAAAATTCCTTTTTCACAGGCTGGTTTCCCCAGATACACAGCGTTTCTTTAGCCACACCTATATTCCATTATCCGCCTCCTGATAGGCTGATAGGCTTGCTCCAATGAGCTGTCCCCCAGGGTCCTATGGGATTTGAAGTGCAGTCATTCTACCCAAATGGGTGCTATGTTAAAAGGATCCCCAAATCAAGCCCTCGGATGGGCCCCGTAGTGTGAGAGGTCTTGATTGCTTGGTACTGCTTCCCCCATTGGAACTTGACATGATTTCAATTCCCGCGGCCCGCTAGTTGTGCGGTGGTGCATTCTCCACGGCTGGACTGCGGTGTGTACATAACGCTCCAGAAGTTGCCCACAGGCGAGAACGCACTCTGGTTGCAGTGATTCCTTTCAGACCCCCTCACATAACGGGATGTAGCCGACGCGTTTCGGAGTAAAATTCCTTTTTCACAGGCTGGTTTCCCCAGATACACAGCGTTTCTTTAGCCACACCTATATTCCATTATCCACCTCCTGATAGGCTGATAGGCTTGCTCCAATGAGCTGTCCCCCAGGGTCTTATGGGATTTGAAGTGCAGTCATTCTACCCAAATGGGTGCTATGTTAAAAGGGTCCCCAAATCAAGCCCTCGGATGGGCCCCGTAGTGTGATAGGTCTTGATTGCTTGGTACTGCTTCCCCCATTGGAACTTGACATGATTTCAATTCCCGCAGCCCGCTAGTTGTGCGGTGGTGCATTCTCCACGGCTGGACTGCCGTGTGTACATAACGCTCCAGAAGTTGCCCACAGGCGAGAACGCACTCTGGTTGCAGGGTCTTATGGGATTTGAAGTCTGAAAGGAATCACTGCAACCAGAGTGCGTTCTCGCCTGTGAATTTATTCTTGGCAACTGCTCAGACCAACGCGTTTCAGCCCTCTCACGGCTTTTCTCACGGTTAGTGAGTCCTATGTTTATTACACTTATTTATACCCACATGTAGCCATAATGAGGCATTGTGGGATCTGTAGTGTATTATCTACAAAACTTTATTAACAATAAAAAAGGTGAACATACGAACTTTGCATTTTATGTCAGGTTCAGTGATCCAATTACTATATCTATTTAAAATACTCATGAGTCGAGCGCTATCTATGACATTTACATTTTATGATTTTGTTAATTTATAACATTTCTAGATCTAGTACCACGTCATGTGTCACATTATAATGGTGACCATATTATGCACATAAGTAATGAGGAATAGTTCCTGCAACATTATTTCTAAAAAATCATTTGATATAATATTATAATCAATGTGCATGAAATCATAGAATGCAGACAATTCAAGTTATTAGTATAGTACCATAAAACATTCATTTAGCTTTTTCTGTTCTCTTTCAACTATCAGTTTCTTGCATTTTTATCCTAGATGTATAAAAGTTCCTCGTCATATTAATGCCCCTAGGAGCCTTAGTTCTTAATCTAACAATGTAACGTGATTCAGTTTGCCTTAATCGTTTGATCCGAGTCTCCACCACGTTCTCCCACTGGTATCATATGGATTCCATAATAGCACATCTTTTTCCAATCTCCATTCTGGCATTGCTGCATGTGCTTAGCTGTAGCATATGTCATATCTTTGTTCTTTACTGCACGTATGTACTCAAGGATCCGTTTTTGAGCATACATGTGGTGCTTCCGATGTATTTCATTCCACAGTCACACTCAATAATGTAAATTACAAAGCGAGATATACATGATATACTTTGATCAATGTTTGTCAATTTTCCATTTGTTTCCATGATTGCTCGCATATTTTTGCCAATTTTACAAGCCTTGCATGTGTTACATTTTTAAAACCTTTTTGTTGGTCCAATAGCCAATTTGTTTTGGGTTTTTCTTGAAAATGACTTGGGATAAGCATGTCTTTTAACGACCTTGTTTTTCTATAAGTTACCACAGGTTTCTTCCCCAAAATTTTTCCAATATCTGGATCTCCAGAAATAAGGTGCCAGTATTTTTGATTTTATTAAGTATCATCCCACTTTCCTTACTATATGTGGTAATGAATCTCGGCGCCAGTTGTTTATTGCGTTCTTCTTTCTCAATTTTGGGAATTAATGTCTCTGTTCTTGGTTTTTGGTCAACCTTTTCTTACATTTTTCAGAGTTCTTTACTATATCCTCGTGCCTTCATTCTTACTATGGTTTCTTGTATGTTGTTCTCAGCATCTTCTTCCTTAGAGCAATTACGTTTCATCCGTATAAATTCTCCATACGGAATACTGTTCTTCAAGGGAGTTGGGTGGAAACTTGTTCCATGCAGGACACTATTGGTTGCAGTCTCTTTCCTAAATAGGGTAGTGTGTATCTGTTCATTCTCAATAAAAACTTTAATGTCCAAAAATGCAATTTCTTTCTTGCTGATTGTATACGTGAAAGAAGCCCAATATCATTGTTGGACAGTGTCTCATAGTATTCTTTAAAATCCTTCTCTGTACCATTCCAAATTAAAAACAGGTCATCGATGTACTGGACCCATAGAACAGTCTGTTCCAGTGCATCTTGATTGTCCAGTACACCATGCGATTGTTTTCTCCCACCATCCCATGACTGTATTCGCATAATTTGGTGAAAATGAGATGCCCATGGCAGTGCCACACTGTTGTTTAAAGAGCTCTTTATTGAATAAAAATATATTGTTTGTGAGGCAGATCTCAATCATCTTCAATAGCATTTGTGTGTGCTTTAATTCCATAATGCTTCGTTGTCTTAAAAAATAGTTGCAAGCTTTTATTCCCACATCATGCCTAATGGAGGTGTATAAAGAAACCACATCTATTGTCACCATAAGATATTGTTGGTTCCATGTAATTCCATTCAAAGTTCTGAGGAAATCGCCAGTGTCTTTTATATACGAGCTCATACTTTGAGCTATAGGTGCCAAAATTTGTCGACATATTGTGATAAATTTTCATATAATGAGTCACACGAGGAGACAATGGGTCTCCCCGGTGGGTGTTGAAGAGTCTTATGGATTTTCGGTAGAAAATATATCGTTGGTATTTGAGGAAATCTTTGATGAGAAATTTCAATTCGTCATTGCTAATGAGATTTTCACTATGCCATTGCTGTAATTGTGTATTCAATTCCACAGTCATTTTATTAATGGGATTATTTTTCATCTTGCAATAGTTGGTGGTGTCATTTAACTGTCTCATTGCCTCTTTGACGTAATCTTGTGTGTTCATCAGAACAATATTTCCACCCTTATCGGCTGGTTTTATTGTAATCTCATCATTTTCAATCAATTTTTGAATTGCTTCCTTTCTCTATTTGTTAAGTTTTCCCTTTGTTTTCGATTCCTAATTTTTGGCAGTTTTCCAGCTCTTCAATTATTGCATCGGAAAATAAATCAAACTTATTCCCAGGAGACAAAGATGGATAAAATTTGGATTTTTCTTCAATCCACTTTCAGGTCTCCTATCTGTTTCAATATCCAGGTGTGCTAATATTTGTTCCTCTGACATATTCTCTTCGTCCAAGTCATATAATAGATCAAACATTGTTTTAGATCACTCATCTGATCTATCGTAATTGTGGGTTCAGTGGATATTTGTTCGACCGAGTTATCTTTATTACTTCCACTATGCTTTGAGGTATGTATTTTGCAAGTTTTAGCTTCCTTATATACTTATAGAGGTCAATCCTGACCTGTGTATAATTAAAATGACTCTCTGGACAGAAGGTTAGTCCTTTATTTAATACAGTTGTTTCTTCTTGTGTCAATTCATATTTTGAAAGATTCACAATTAAATTGGTATCCACTACTTCCGGTTGCGTAGTGGGTACTGTCTTCTTCGCTTTGCCCTTCTGGTTTTTCTTGTACTTGTGAGACATTCCTCCTTCTTTTCCTCGACCTCGGTTCATACTTCTTCCACGTCCTCTGCCCCTTGTTAATGTTTTGTCCATATTCATTAGACGTATTTCTTCTAAAAAGGAACTTTCGTTGTTGTACTAGTGCCTGGGGTAGTTTCGTTCTCACTAATATCAGATTCACTTGTAGTGTCTGCCATTCTTTTATGTTGTTGCATTGGTTAGTTCTTTTTAAGTGTGTCAAAGCGCTTGGCAAATGTGAGAATCCTACCCTGTAGGTAATCCTGTTCATCCCTTTTAAATTTTCTTTGTTTGCGTTCCTGGATATCAGCTTCATATTTCTCCAATCTACTATCCATCTCTTTCCTTGTTTTAAGACTTCCTCTTTGTTTGTTAGGTTTTTAATGATTTCCTCCATCTCTTTCAATTTTTGGGTTATCTCGATTACATCTATTTTAGCATGTTTTATCAAAATGCGCATCATGTTAAACGAGCATTGCTGATTGTTTTCAACCCATTCTTCCAATAATTCCACTTTAGTATCTGGGTGCGTTGGCATTGTGAAAATACGAAGCCCTCTGGGAACACGTTTTACTTCAAGGTAATTCTCTAATGCTATGATTTCCCAGCTCTTATTTACTTCTTTTTTATACAGTCTTTCAATATTATTAAAATGTTGTCTCACAGAAATGTCCGGTTTTTTTGGCGTTATGTCAGCATTTGGTTCTACATTTTCTGTTCTGTCACCAGATTTAAACATTGTCATTGCCTTTGACGCTCGTTTTGCTGCGCGTACCTCCATTTTGTAATTATACCTGACTTTGCTTCACTTTTGAGAAGTTGCTAGCAATCCTTAAATTATTGCTTTTGGTTTTGTGTCCAGTTCCCGCCGGTTTGTTTTCTTGCCAGCCGTGTCATTACATGTCCGGCACCTTTCGTGAAAACAAAACACGGCCGCTTCAGACCACAGCTTAATCCTTCCACACAATGCCACTCACCTCGCCGGGGAGACTCCCGCTGTGACGGCATCCTCCGACTCTCGTCCAGCTGCGCTCAACCTCCGGGTGAGTTTTCAATTGCTTTTTCCGACGTCAACACAGTGCTGCGGTCCGGGCGCACCCAAACGTATTTGTAATAGCCTCCAAAGTGATCCTTTAGTTCGGCGCGCTCACCAGCTGGTGCTCTGCAAGGGGCCGGATCCTGGCCCAAAACAATTTTTCCAACAAAGAACGCGGCACTCCAGAACTGGTTTTCAACACAATTTATTCTTGGCAACTGCTCAGACCAACGCGTTTCAGCCCTCTCACGGCTTTTCTCATGGTTAGTGAGTCCTATGTTTATTACACTTATTTATACCCACATGTAGCCTTAATGAGGCATTGTGGGATCTGTAGTGTATTATCTACAAAATTTTATTAACAATAAAAAAGGTGAACATACGAACTTTGCATTTTATGTCAGGTTCAGTGATCCAATTACTATATCTATTTAAAATACTCATGAGTCGAGCGCTATCTATGACATTTACATTTTATGATTTTGTTAATTTATAACATTTCTAGATCTAGAACCACGTCATGTGTCACATTATAATGGTGACCAAATTATGCACATAAGTAATGAGGAATAGTTCCTGCAACATTATTTCTAAAAAATCATTTGATATAATATTATAATCAATGTGCATGAAATCATAGAATGCAGACAATTCAAGTTATTAGTATAGTACCATAAAACATTCATTTAGATTTTTCGGTTCTCTTTCAACTATCAGTTTCTTGCATTTATATATTAACAAAATCATAAAATGTAATTGTCATAGATAGCGCTCGACTCATGAGTATTTTAAATAGATATAGTAATTGGATCACTGAACCTGACATAAAATGCAAAGTTCGTATGTTCACCTTTTTTATTGTTAATAAAGTTTTGTAGATAATACACTACAGATCCCACAATGCCTCATTAAGGCTACATGTGGGTATAAATAAGTGTAATAAACAGAGGACTCACTAACCGTGAGAAAAGCCGTGAGAGGGCTGAAACGCGTTGGTCTGAGCAGTTGCCAAGAATAAATTGTGTTGAAAACCAGTTCTGGAGTGCCGCGTTCTTTGTTGGAAAAATTGTTTTGGGCCAGGATCCGGCCCCCTTGCAGAGCACCAGCTGGTGAGCGCGCCAAACTAAAGGATCACTTTGGAGGCTATTACAAATACTTTTGGATGCGCCCGGACCGCAGCACTGTGTTGACGTCGGAAAAAGCAATTGAAAACTCACCCGGAGGTTGAGCGCAGCTGGACGAGAGTCGGAGGACGCCGTCACAGCGGGAGTCTCCCCGGCGAGGTGAGTGGCATTGTGTGGAAGGATTAAGCTGTGGTCTGAAGCGGCCGTGTTTTGTTTTCACGAAAGGTGCCGGACATGTAATGACACGGCTGGCAAGAAAACAAACCGGCGGGAACTGGACACAAAACCAAAAGCAATAATTTAAGGATTGCTAGCAACTTCTCAAAAGTGAAGCAAAGTCAGGTATAATTACAAAATGGAGGTACGCGCAGCAAAGCGAGCGTCAAAGGCAATGACAATGTTTAAATCTGGTGACAGAACAGAAAATGTAGAACCAAATGCTGACATAACGCCAAAAAAGCGGACATTTCTGTGAGACAACATTTTAATAATATTGAAAGACTGTATAAAAAAGAAGTAAATAAGAGCTGGGAAATCATAGCATTAGAGAATTACCTTGAAGTAAAACGTGTTCCCAGAGAGCTTCAGTATTTTCACCATGCCAACACACCCAGATACTAAAGTGGAATTATTGGAAGAATGGGTTGAAAACAATCAGCAATGCTCGTTTAACATGATGCGCATTTTGATAAAACATGCTAAAATAGATGTAATCGAGATAACCCAAAAATTGAAAGAGATGGAGGAAATCATTAAAAACCTAACAAACAAAGAGGAAGTCTTAAAAACAAGGAAAGAGATGGATAGTAGATTGGAGAAATATGAAGCTGATATCCAGGAACGCAAACAAAGAAAATTTAAAAGGGATGAACAGGATTACCTACAGGGTAGGATTCTCACATTTGCCAAGCGTTTTGACATACTTAAAAAGAACTATCCAATGCAACAACATAAAAGAATGGCAGACACTACAAGTGAATCTGATATTAGTGAGAACGAAACTACCCCAGGCACTAGTACAACAACGAAAGTTCCTTTTAGAAGAAATACGTCTAATGAATTTGGACAAAACATTAACAAGGGGCAGAGGACGTGGGAGAAGTATGAACCGAGGTCGAGGAAAAGAAGGAGGGAATGTCTCACAAGTACAAGAAAAACCAGAAGGGCAAAGCGAAAGAAGACAGTACCCACTACGCAACCGGAAGTAGTGGATACCAATTTAATTGTGAATCTTTCAAAATTTGAATTGACACAAGAAGAAACAACTGTATTAAATAAAGGACTAACCTTCTGTCCGGAGAGTCATTTTAATTATACACAGGTCAGGATTGACCTCTATAAGTATATAAGGAAGCTAAAACTTGCAAAAATACATGCCTCAAAGCATAGTGGAAGTAATAAAGATAACTCGGTCGAACAAATATCCACTGAACCCACAATTACGATAGATCAGATGAGTGATCTAAAAACAATGTTTGATCTATTATATGACTTGGACGAAGAGAATATGTCAGAGGAACAAATATTAGCACACCTGGATATTGAAACAGATAGGAGACCTGAAAGTGAATTGAAGAAAAAATCCAAATTTTATCCATTTTTGTCTCCTGGGAATAAGTTTGATTTATTTTCTGATGCAATAATTGAAGAGCTGGAAAAACTGCCAAAAATTAGGAATCGAAAACAAAGGGAAAACTTAACAAATAGAGAAAGGGAAGCAATTCAAAAATTGATTGAAAATGATGAGATTACAATAAAACCAGCCGATAAGGGTGGAAATATTGTTCTGATGAACACACAAGATTACGTCAAAGAGGCAATGAGACAGTTAAAGGACACCACCAACTATTGCAAGATGAAAAATAATCCCATTAATAAAATGACTGTGGAATTGAATACACAATTACAGCAATGGCATAGTGAAAATCTCATTAGCAATGACGAATTGAAATTTCTCATCAAAGATTTCCCTCAAATACCAACGATATATTTTCTACCGAAAATCCATAAGACTCTTCAACACCCACCGGGGAGACCCATTGTCTCCTCGTGTGACTCATTATATGGAAATTTATCACAATATGTCGACAAATTTTTGGCACCTATAGCTCAAAGTATGAGCTCGTATATAAAAGACACGGGCGATTTCCTCAGAACTTTGAATGGAATTACATGGAACCAACAATATCTTATGGTGACAATAGACGTGGTTTCTTTATACACCTCCATTAGGCATGATGTGGGAATAAAAGCTTGCAACTATTTTTTAAGACAACGAAGCATTATGGACTTAAAGCACACACAAATGCTATTGAAGATGATTGAGATCTGCCTCACAAACAATATATTTTTATTCAATAAAGAGCTCTTTAAACAACAGTGTGGCACTGCCATGGGCATCTCATTTTCACCAAATTATGCGAATACAGTCATGGGATGGTGGGAGAAAACAATCGCATGGTGGACGGACAATCAAGATGCACTGGAACAGACTGTTCTATGGGTCCGGTACATCGATGACCTGTTTTTAATTTGGAATGGTACAGAGAAGGATTTTAAAGAATATTATGAGACACTGTCCAACAATGATATTGGGCTTTCTTTCACGTATACAATCAGCAAGAAAGAAATTGCATTTTGGACATTAAAGTTTTTATTGAGAATGAACAGATACACACTACCCTATTTAGGAAAGAGACTGCAACCAATAGTGTCCTGCATGGAACAAGTTTCCACCCAACTCCTTTGAAGAACAGTATTCCGTATGGAGAATTTATACGGATGAAACGTAATTGCTCTAAGGAAGAAGATGCTGAGAACAGCATACAAGAAACCATGGTAAGAATGAAGGCACGAGGATATAGTGAAAGAACTCTGAAAAAATGTAAGAAAAAGGTTGACCAGAAACCAAGAACAGAGACATTAATTCCCAAAATTGAGAAAGAAGAACGCAATAAACAACTGGCGCCGAGATTCATTACCACATATAGTAAGAAAAGTGGGATGATACTTAATAAAATCAAAAAATACTGGCACCTTATTTCTGGAGATCCAGATATTGGAAACATTTTGGGGAAGAAACCCGTGGTAACTTATAGAAAAACAAGGTCGTTAAAAGACATGCTTATCCCAAGTCATTTTCAAGAAAAACCCAAAACAAATTGGCTATTGGACCAACAAAAAGGTTTTAAAAATGTAACACATGCAAGGCTTGTAAAATTGGCAAAAATATGCGAGCAATCATGGAAACAAATGGAAAATTGACGAACAATGATCAAAGTATATCATGTATATCTCGCTTTGTAATTTACATTATTGAGTGTGACTGTGGAATGAAATACATCGGAAGCACCACATGTATGCTCAAAAACGGATCCTTGAGCACATACGTGCAGTAAAGAACAAAGATATGACATATGCTACAGCTAAGCACATGCAGCAATGCCAGAATGGAGATTGGAAAAAGATGTGCTATTATGGAATCCATATGATACCAGTGGGAGAACGTGGTGGAGATCGGATCAAACGATTAAGGCAAACTGAATCACGTTACATTGTTAGATTAAGAACTAAGGCTCCTAGGGGCATTAACAATGACGAGGAACTTTTTATACATCTAGGATAAAAAATGCAAGAAACTGATAGTTGAAAGAGAACAGAAAAAGCTAAATGAATGTTTTATGGTACTATACTAATAACTTGAATTGTCTGCATTCTATGATTTCATGCACATTGATTATAATATTATATCAAATGATTTTTTAGAAATAATGTTGCAGGAACTATTCCTCATTACTTATGTGCATAATATGGTCACCATTATAATGTGACACATGACGTGGTACTAGATCTAGAAATGTTATAAATTAACAAAATCATAAAATGTAAATGTCATAGATAGCGCTCGACTCATGAGTATTTTAAATAGATATAGTAATTGGATCACTGAACCTGACATAAATTGCAAAGTTCGTATGTTCACCTTTTTATTGTTAATAAAGTTTTGTAGATAATACACTACAGATCCCACAATGCCTCATTAAGGCTACATGTGGGTATAAATAAGTGTAATAAACATAGGACTCACTAACCGTGAGAAAAGCCGTGAGAGGGCTGAAACGCGTTGGTCTGAGCAGTTGCCAAGAATAAATTGTGTTGAAAACCAGTTCTGGAGTGCTGCGTTCTTTGTTGGAAAAATTGTTTTGGGCCAGGATCCGGCCCCCTTGCAGAGCACCAGCTGGTGAGCGCGCCGAACTAAAGGATCACTTTGGAGGCTATATATATATATATATATATATATATATATATATCTGTGCTGATGCCCTCTTCTCATATGCCCTAAATGTTGTCTCAAGTCACCCGGAAATCTGTTCTCATCCATATCCTGTGATATGGACTGATGATTACTTTGCTCCTTTTGACCGCAAAATTTAAAAAAAAGAAAAACTCCAAATATCTCTCTCAAGTTTAGTCTGTTCCTTGTCCAAAATTAATTGGTTCAGAGCATGTGCTCCTCCCAATGTCCCCAATATTCCCAAGAATATTGCACAGATAACTGATGTGAAAGATGCCCTTCTTATGGTTACAAAAATATGCTGTCAGCGCTAGAGCATGAAGCACCGCTGAAATCAACTACAATCCATCTATCCAAAAAAGTGTTTTGTTCTTGTTACTGTCACTCCCCAAGGAGAACAACTGGCAGGTGGCTGTGAAATCATCCCAAGTCAGAGATAGCCCTTACAAAGACATATAAAACATCCCTGGCACGGGAAAAATCTGAGTTTGTATGTGTTAGAAATTGAGTTGGTTGACTAGAGGTGTAACCCTGGGTCAAACAGCAACCACAATCCTAGTCAGGCAACCCTAAATTAACCTTTGCTCACACTCTGGTAGCTTGGCACAGAGCAGTCAGGCTTAACCTAGAGGCAGTGTGTAAAGTATTTGTGCAACACTTCAAACAGTAAAACAGTGAAAAGGGCACACAAAAACATACCACACCAGACAAATAGAACTTCATTTAATAAATAAAACAAGACCAAAATGACATAAATCCAAAAATTAGAACTTGAGACATGAATTTAAAAAAAATAAACTGTATAATAGCGCTTAGAAGCAATAAGTGCTTACTTGGGATATATGGTCATACTGGGCCAGGACAAAGTCAAAAGTTCAGGCCGACCGCTATGGAGCGCGGGCCAGATACAGGGACTCATTGAGGCCCACTGAACAAAAGTACCTTAATCTTGTTTGCGTCGACAAAGATGAGGGGTGCAACTGAAGCTATGCGTTGGTGTTTATTTTCTCCACGCAGCAGAGGTGATGCATCAATTTTTTCCATACAGCAGTGGCGATGCAGCGGTTCTGAAGGCAATGCACCGGTTCTGTGCCCGCAGCTGCAGCAATGCATCGATTCCGAAGGTGATGCACTGGTTCTGTTCCCGCAACAGCGTCGATGCGTTGATTCTGCTTCCACAGCAGAGGATGCTGCGGTTCCAGTGTTGCAAACACCTTATGCCCACTTCCGAGGGTCAACAACTGGGGTGGCACACCACTTGGTAGGGCAGACTCACAGATTGCAGAGTCCAGGTGCAGGAGAAGGATGGTGTGAAGTCTTTTATGTCCCTGAGACTTCAAATCATCAGGAGGCCAGCAAGCCAGCCATTGGAGTCACTGTGGGTTCAAGTGATGCAGGTCCAGTCCTTCTCACCCAGGCAAGAGAGAGCAGCAGGCAGCAGAGCAACACAGCAAGGCAGGAGTCCAGCAGAGTGGCAGTCATTTCAGCAGCACAGCAGTACTTCTTCCTGGCAGAGCAGTCACAATACCAGAAGTGTACTGATGTCATGGTGTCAGGGGTCCAGTATGTAGGAAAGAAATATCTTTCTGGCATAGATACCCCCACTTTTTCCCTGGTGTCTGTGTGTTTTGACTGTATTCACTGGGCTGGGATCCTGCTAACCAGGACTCCAGTGGCAATGCTCTCTCCTCTAAATTTGATGGTAAGTAATTTGTACACCCCACAATTGGCATACTTGGGAACCACTGTCAGTCCCTAGTATATGGTACAGAGGTACCCAGGGCATTGGTACACCAGGGGTCTCCCATGAGCTGCAGCATGCATTATGCCACCCATGGGAGTCCATGCAAACTGTGTCTGCAGAGCTGCTATTGCAATCTGCGTGAAGTGGGGCACGCACCTTTCTCTCTAGATATAGGTTTTCCTTATATTTTGGTCACTGCACTTCAAACCTATAATTGACCCCTAAAGTAGGCCCTTCAGTTCAATGGCAGGGTGCATGGCTCTAGGTGTGGGTACCCCTTCACGAGCAGAGGTACCCCTACAAACCCCGGACTCAATTCTCTTGGCTTTGCAAGTGCAGAACAGCCATTTTAAGGTATGTAGTGGACACTGGAAAGTCGAGATGTCCAGCTACATAATGGCTGCCCGAACCTGGTCATATTTGGTATCAAACATGTTGGAATCATACAACTACACAAATTCCAGTGTTAGTTGCATGATACCAGGTACTGGGGGGCTCCTTAGGGGATCACCCCAATACCTACATGTGTAGCCTTTCAGGGTCTGCCTGCTAGCTCGTGCTGCTGCCATCCCAAGACCATGTTCTTCCCCCTGCTGATGAGCTTAACTCGAGCAGGGGAAACTGAACAAATGATTTCCTGCGAAGCAGAGGTGTGACCACCTCTCCTCTAGAAATAGAGAGGGTGGGGGCGCCTCTGAGCGCCACAAGACTGCATCGAAGGGCACATTTGGTGCCCTCCTTGCATAAACCGGTTTGGCCCAGTTCAGGAGCCCTTGCCTCCCGCTCAGGCGCTAAACTACACAAAGGACAGGGGAGTGTCCACCCCTCCTGTCCAGCTCCTCCCTAGGGAAATGCCCAGAGCTCATCCAGGTGGCCACTTGATTTTGCCATGTTGAATCTTGGCCCCTGGGAGCATCTGCCTGGCTAGGCCAGCTGAGTAGCATCCCTGACATATGGGTCACTGCAGAAGATGTTCTTCCCCCTTTAGGGTTACTTAAGGACTCCCCTGATGGTGGATCTTTAGATTTGTCCTGGACTTCGTCAAGATTCACCAAGACCTGCCTGAAGACACTTCTGCTGTTGGACACTGGAACTCTGCTGCTGGATCGAGCCAGGACCAAAGACAAGACTGCTCTTTGTGGGAAGATTCCTGCTGCAACTTCATCGCCATGCTCTTTCAAGTTTCTGCAACTCCATGGCCGTGCATCTTCTGAGTCAGAAAGGGCTCTGCATGCATCCAAGCATGAATGAATCTCCTGTGGAGTGAAGGAGTCACTTCCCTGCATCCGCAGGCACCTCTACGTCGACGACCGGTTTGCTGATCCTGTTGTCCCATGGACCTCTCCCATCTCTGCAACACAGGTGGTGGTTTGTTGGCTTTCCAGAGGCCTGACCAGTCTTCCATGCAACTTGGGCAATTGTAATCTCTCTCCAGATGTCCTGAACTGCCTCCCTGTGCACCGGGTGTGTCTGCCGTTGCCAAGGCTTGTTGACTCTCTTCACGAAAGATCTTCAAGATCCAAGAAACCCCAGCCTCCTGTCTGCATCCTCTGAACTGTGGGCCTCCATCTTCTGTGGGCTGCTGAGCCTTCCCTGCGACTCCCTGTGCCTTCTGCCAGAGGGTCCTTGAGGGGGCTCCAACTATTCTTGCTGGCTCTCCTGCGTGCTGAGGGACGGCCACAGACCTTGCTGTTCTGCATCCAAGCATTTTTTTCTTCGACCAGACTGTTTCGGTTGCCAAGGCTTGTTGGTGGTCCTGCCAGCCACTGACCTTCCTGCTTTCTTCATCCGTCGTGGGCCAGCTTGCGAAACAGCTCCGGTGCTCCTGCATCATCTCCTGGGTTCCACAGCTGCTTCATCAAGACCGTCGTGCTACAGCAAGTACCTCGGACAAGGGGTTGTATTGTGCTCCTCCTGGACAACTCTGGGTGGTTTAGACCCTGTCCCCTCTGCTTTGAGGTACTTCTCATCCAGAATCCATGTTTGGGTTCCACCGTCCTGGTCCACAACTTGTTGTAGTCACCGGACTTCCAAGATCCTCCATTGGCGTCTATGGGCTGTTCCGACACCACTTCGCCCCTATGCACTTGGGCTCCCTCGTGTAGGTATCCCAGTTCACTGGGTATCGACGGGTGGGGTGGCTATCCAACCTCCCTTGATCCAATTGGTGTCCTCGGGGTCCTATAGAAAGGGTCCTGAACAAGAAAATACCAATCACAACTTACCCTCTTTTATCCTATGGACATTTGACCCGGTGTAACATCTCTGCACCCGGGCGCCTTGGGGTCCCTAGCTACTCACCTTTGGTGGTTCCTTGCTTCTCCTGGGCTTCTCCATCCTTGGGTATCAGTCTTGTTTTGGTACTTACCTCTTATACCACTTTCTTAGTATATGGTTTGCCCCCCTCATAGCCCCATGTGTTTTTCTATGCCTCTTACCTGTCATTGAAGTATTTCTAATTTGTATTTGATCTCGCCATGTAGGAGATATACCAAGTTAGTTCCTAGTGTTGTGGAATAAATACTACAGTACGTTTATAAACTCTGGTGTGGTTCTTTCTTGTGTGAAAGCTTGCTGACTGACTATGTGATAAATGCACTCGTTTTACACCCTCCTGAATAAGCCTTAGCTGCTCTCCACAGATACCCCTGGGGAGCTCCCGTTTTCAAGCACCTAAACACTATCACTAAGGGTTGGCTGGACTCAGTGCACAGTGCCTCACCATAGGTGGGCACTATATACTAAGCCAGCCTCCTACACAGTACTTATGCCAAGTTGGGCCTTTGAAGTGGAGGAGACTTCAAAGACAGGGCTTTGAAGGGCACAGAGGTCCTCCCTTCCTAACCTGGCTCCAGACTAATCACAGGGGTGTCCCAGGACTGATGAGACAGTTTCTGACTGCCCTTGAATCTCAACCTGCACTCTTCTGGGGTGAATCTATATTGCTAGACAAGGGTCTCCTTCATATTAGGATACCCTCAGCCTGTCCTCCCTTCTCTAGGGACAGGAGGGGGCCCCTATTGTCAGCAGGTATATGCCTCCATATGCCAGCTCCCCAATACTCCTCAGGGAGCCTGTGCACCTCTAGAGTAACCTCATATTCCTCAAACCACCTGTCTGTCACCCCACCTCCTTGAAGTCAGGCACCAATTCCATGGGTATGTGGATCATTTCTTCACCACTGGACACTATAGTTTTGCTGCCACCATTTTTACCAGACTCTAACAGTTGTTGAGCCTTCAAGTCCAGCTCTAGAATATTCAGTTCATGAGCTAACAGGATTTTTCTCTCCTCCATCTCAAGTTTGGCCAACTGCAGTCTAAACTCCCTATCAGCTTCCCTGTCCGTTAGCTCCTCTGGGGACAAAGCTTGGGAGAACACACTACTTTCCGCTCTGGGTCGGTTCTTCAAATCTGGAGGCAAGACATCCCCCTCCCCTGTGTGTTGCATCCCACGACTTGTTTTCAGTTCCTTTCTTTGTTCTTTCTCATCATCCCCCTTATCCTGGTCCTCTGTTGCTGCCAGTGACAAGCGAACCTCCCCTAAGGCCCTCGGAGCTTTCTGAAGCTCCAACTTGCTGGTGTCTCTCTTGGTTGGATGTTTCCATTCCTTACAGAACTCCATGAGCTCAGCCACCATGTAACCCTCCAGCTTAGTGAGCTCAAATTCCATTCCTGTGGGTATGATCACAGACAGTCAGGTAGGGTGAGTAAGTTTGGAAAAAACTAAAAGGCCAATCGAGGAGAACTGAAAAAGAAACAAATTGGTTTTGGATGTGGAATGGCAGTGCACACCAAGTTACTTTATGGTACTGTCCAAACACAAGTCCTTATCTCACCTCTGAACACCAATATTAGAAACTGGGTTGTTGGTTGATGGGGGGTGTAACCCTAAGTCAAATAGCAACTACAACCTAGTCAGGGTAAGGGTCAGGCAATCCTAAATTAACCTTTGCTCACCCTTTGGTAGCTTGGCACAGAGCAGTCAGGCTTAACTTATAGGCAGCGTGTAAAGTAATGTGCAACACTTCTAACAGGAAAACAGTGAAAACACCACACAAAAAGATACCAGGTTAGACAAATAGAATATTTAATTTAATAAATAAAACAAGACCAAAACAACATAAATCCAATAAGTAGAACTTTAAATATGAATTTCAAAAGAATAAACTGTATATAGCACTTAGAAGCAATAAGCTGTTACTTGGGATATCTGGTCATGCCAGACCAGGACAAAGTCAAAAGTTCAGGCCGACTGTGATTGAGCACGGGCCAGATACAGGGACTCAGTGAGGCCCGCTTAACGAAAGTACCTTAATCCTGGTTGCATCGACAAAGATGAGGGGTGCAGCTGAAGCGATGCGTTGGTGTCGATTTTCTCCATGCAGCAGAGGTGATGCATCGGTTTTCTCCATGCAGCAGCTGCGATGCAGTGGTTCTGAAGGCAATGCGCCGGTTCTGTGCCCACAACTGCAGCGATGTGCCGATTCCGAAGGCGATGTGCTGGTTCCGAAGGTGATGCACCGGTTCTGTTCCCGCGACAGCAGTGATGCATTGATTCTGCTCCTGCGGCCGAAGATGCCTTGGCTCTGCTGGTGCAAACACCTTAGGCCCACTTCTGAGAGTTCATGACTGGAGTAGCACCACTTGGTAGGGCAGACTCACAGATTGCAGAGTCAATGTGCAGAAGCAGGATGGTGGGAAGTCTTTTATGTCCCTGAAACTTCAGATCGGGAGGCCAGGCAGCTAGCCCTTTGAATCGATTTGGGTTCAAGTGATGAAGGCCCAGTCCTTCTCACCCAGGCAAGAGAGACAGCAGCATGCAGCAGGGCAACACAGCAAGGCAGGAGACCAGCGAACAGAAGTTCAGCTGAGTGACAGTGCTTTCAGCAGCACAACAGTTCTTCTTCTTGGCAGAGTGGTCACTTATATGTATAACAAGCATTGGCATAGCCAATAGGTCTCGCCTTTGGGACCTTATAAGCCTTCTAGCCGCACAGACATGGGGTGGCCTTTGAATCTGATTGAGTGCAGGGCCTTCTTGTCTATCATTCCACCTGCACTCATTCTGCAGGCTGTCCAGACTTGCAGTGTGTCATCTTTTCAGCTACTCTAGAGCTGGTCACAGATCTCCATCAGCTGGTTTGGGGACACGAAATTTCTTCTAACAGACAAGTGTGATAAAGGACCGAACATATCCCTGTACCCCTCCTAGCACAGAGCCATCCCAGACGGTCTGAAGCCAAAATATAGAGTCGTGACCAGGGATGATAGACATTGAAGTAGTGCCCAGCAATGACTCCTGTTCAAAGTGCTGCCATTTTATGCCTCACTGAGTGTGTAGTGGAAGTATTGTTGCAGTGGGAGAACAGAAGTATGGGTAGGAAGCACAGACTCCCAGTCCCTGTCCCTATCAGTTGGACCAGACCAAGTAAAGTCTAGCAGCCCCACTGAAATGTGTCCACCCTCTCCCATTTAAAAAGTACATTTCCCAGTCCCCTCAGAAAGAAAGCATCAGCCAGTTTGACGCAAACGTGCACAACTCTTTTGAAAGTTACTTTCCCAGAATAGTTCGCTTAATGACCTCAGCTAGTTTGCAGTGTCTGACGACTTCCCAGCACGCTTCTCGCTCTGAGACAATCTCACTTGTACTGGTGTCTAGACAGGGTTCACTTTCTTGTGCTGTTGGCTGCTTTTTACGACTGCTCCTAACATTCCAAAACTTTTATTGAGAACTTAATTAGAAGGGCCGACTTCTGCTACCCTCAAAACCTTCTCTTTTCAAAGGCTTTCCAGTATTAGAGAATTTTCCGGAGTAGCTGTGCATGGTTCTTCCATGTTGAAGTCTTCCAAAACAGACAAGTTCTACGTTCTGTGGTACTATTTAAATAGAACAGGCAAGAGGGCCCTGCGTAGCATAATGGATTCACAGAATGGAAAGAGAGGTGTGTGGAGTCTAACTGCATGCCTCGTCAGCGGTAGTAAGTGCTATATAATTTCAAAATGCAAAATAAATTCATATAGCGAATGCACCGGTGACTCAGGGGTACAGGCACTCAATTCCTTGCAAATTGTAGTCCCAATCTGCACTTCAGTAACAACATGTATAAAGCCAACACATTTCTATCGCCAGATCCTGTTCAATCCCCTGATAACCCTGTAACCAAGGCAACGTTTACTGCACAGTCACGTGACTGCTTACCCATAACCGCAGCGCACCTGCGTCACTGGCGACCGGAACCACGCATCTACGTCATTTCATCGCTGCTCAAGGACATTCAATAAAGCCTTTCATCTCCATCTTCTCAATAATTGCAAAAAACACTGGTCCATGAAAAGAAAGCGCTGCTGAAGTGGTGGGTCAGGCACCAGGCATGCAGTGAACATTTAGGCACAGGAAGGAGAAAGCACGAATGTCGTACTATGAAGGGTCATTTGTATATAGGCCAGTGGAAGGCCGTTCTGTTTGTCGTATTGTGCATGTGTTACACTGAAGGTGGCACCCCTTCTACCCACCTCCGGTTTCACTGTTGTTGGTTTGTTCCATGATGTGTTACCTTGGTAAATAAAAGGATTCTACTGCACATGCCCGGCACTTGACACACCGAGACCAAACTGACGCCACATCTCTCAGCGCTCTCTGTTCATGCCGCAGCACAGCCCCACACGTGTGGACAGGACACTCTCCACCCTCAGTAACCCACTTGGAGTAGCAATAAATACTGGGTTTGTAGAATAGCACAGCTCTCTGCTCCCAAGATGGAAGGCATCTTTTGCCTGGAAGACTCTACATCTGGGACTTGCTAACTTTAAAAGCGTTGATGGATTGCTCTCACCAGCTATTCTAAGACTGCATGGGTAGGTCTCTTTCTCTCCGCGCTCCGAGAGTACACTTGCTGTCCTGACAACAAATCCTTCGCTCCATCTGTTTCTTCTGTGTGCATTGGTCGTGCTTCATGCTGTGTGTGTTTCTACTCTTCAGTTCTCGTTAGTGGTTCAGCAGAGGTGACGTTCAGCCGCATCTTGATGCGCTTAGAGAAATGGGGCCAGCCAGCGCTGAATCCAGTCCGAGCCCTGGCGCAGTTCAGCCCACGTCTTACTGGAGTCCGGCAGTCTAGCTTTAGCTGGATCAAACCCACACACGCACTATCCACCCCTTTCAGAAACAAGCAGTCTCTGCATGGTCATCTGCTAGCCCGCGAGTGGTGTGCGTGCGCACGCTACAAGGAAAAAAAAAAAGCAAAAGTGAAAGCGCGGCGCCTTGTGTGTAACCTGACACACGAGGAATGCAGCTGGCGCCCTGCTCGCTCCCGCAAGGCAAAGGCTGTGGGAGTGAACATTTGTCTAAAAGGTAGGACATGCGCCCGCGTTTAGCCATTGGCAGGCTACAAAAACACAATGACACAGGCAACAGCCAACCAAATGCGTGGCGGGAGTCTGAGCCACACTGAAAAGTTTATACTGATTACATGAAGCCTCCCATAGAGCAGCGCATGCGCACTGCGCTAGGCTCAACCTAAAAAGGAAGAATTGGCGGATGGCACAATACAGACCTCTACTGGTCAAGGATTTAGTGAGTGAGGGCAGATTCTACAAAATCTCGTTTGGAAAATGGGGCTTATAAAAACAGGGACAATCCGACACCAGAATACCTGGTTTACGTTCTCAAACCACCAGCGACCTGGAAAAGGAGGGCAAGAAAGGAAATGAGCCTTGTAGGGGATGCGAGAAACAAACATGACTCTCAAAGCTTATGGATACCAAGTGCAACTTAAATACAATTTGGCCAATATGATCAAACTCAAAACACCTCCGAACATGCTGCAGTCTTAAGACCAATAAGAGGTGGCATTTCACCATCCAGTCTTGACGCTAGCATAAAATTCGAGTTCGTAAGTAAAGTCTAAATCCTCCTTAGCTTTCATTTATTTTTTTAATTTCTTCCCGCAGAGCTTGTGTATTGTGTCCCCCAAAGTTTTACATTTTAGACTAAACATTCAGTGCTCTTCACTTGCTCAAACATGTGCCAAGCTTCTTTACCCCACCAAGCAGCAGTTGACTCTACAATACCAAGTTGAGAGGCCTGCACACTACAAACATTACGTAAAAGGTGGGAGACACAGGTAGGGGACCGCAAAGAGGAATGTGGCAGATGACAAAAACCTAAGAAACACCACAAGCCCAGTTCCCGGGCAACCCACTGCAATGGAAGGCAAAGAAATGATCTTAGACATTCTGATTTGCTTTTGAGGAACAGTTCTCAGGCCATAATTATTTCAAGATAGCATTCAAACATTTGGATACTGCCACACAATGCAACTGCAAAAAGAGCTCGGGTTAACTTCTATACATGAGAATCACCTAACCACATTTTTGAAGTCATGTTTGGCCACCCCGCTGGCACTTAGAGCGCCAGCTAATTGACTAGGGAGCCCGAGTGCTAGTCACTGGGTCCCCCAGATATACTCTTTACAAGGCGAACTCCCCTGCTCCATCACAAGGAGAGAAGCTAAAGACCAGCAAGTCCGCTGAGCCCCTTAAACTTCCATGCCAAACCAACCCAAAGAAAGATACCCCAAGTTTATAGGCATGAACCCACGAGAAAACTGCTCCCAGCCCTCAGGAGTCAACTAATCCACGTTATTACGGGCAATGCAGAGGGAATTTTCATTCCTCGAAACGAAGCACACTTCCACCACCGGCTTTTGTATAACAGCCGAGTTGGACCAGCAATGGAATGCAAGCAGGCTTTAGCAGGTTCACACTTGTTTCTTTACAGTGTGCGGGCAACACAAATCACAGAAGACAAAAAGGTAGGAGAAAGGAAAAAAAAAAAGTTAAAAAAAGGACTTGAGCCACATTGCAAGTACTTCATATGAAACAAGCCCATGCGGGCCATGCCTCAGTTTTCCAGGCCACGGCACACTCGGAAAGTTCTTTTCCACACTCCACTGAATTACAGGTCAGGGAGCACCCAGTCCAACCTCCCTTTGAACAAAGAGGATGAGGAGACTCATGCGTACAAATCCACTTTCTGCCTCTGGCCTAGGCAAAATGTGCTCAGATAAATCTAACACCCCATATTTTCAGGTGCCTACCACAAGCCCCCGTCCCTAGAGGTAAGAGTGGCTACATTTCATGCAATCAGGCATCCTAACTAACCAAGAAAGCAGAGTGTGGTTCAGCATTAGGGTGCGAGTGAACTGCTGCCTACCTGGCCCGTACCAAGGCATGCACCCCTAAACCACAGTATGTGGCTGCAATAGGAAGACCTGGGTCACACACCAGCCCTGCATCTGAAAACCACACAGCAGCCGATTACAGCTCTTTAGGTATAAACTCTTCACCTGAACATTGTGATGCTCTGCTTGGGTATGATCCAACAGATATGAATGTGACTGGGGGCCATCATCTCTCAAAATAAGTTTCCATAGCTTGGATTTGGAAATGTTAACACCGTCTGCGCCATGAGATCTCAGGGATGACCGTAGGCTGCGTAATGTGTATTTACCCACCACCATGAGGGACTGGTGGAACATCCTTGGACGGCTCAAATGTGTCTATTGTTTTGACATGTGGTAAACAGTCAGTGCCACCGGAAGAGCCCAAATGAATAACTCCTACAGTGCCACCCATCTCACTTTTCTGCTTATAGGATCTCTAGGTACGAACCCCACCCTAAGACCTGGCCACTTTGTATGCTTTTAGGTCAGAGACAACCCGGAACGCCCTCCACTCCCATCATGCGCCGTTCAAAATACACAATCTTGTACCCTGGTACCAACTGTCTTCAGTGCCACTCATCGGACCACCTGGGTACCCTCGTTCCTTCCACTTCCTTTATGGTATATCAACAATATAACGCGGTCCCGGTTACATTTTGCGGTCTTGTTTTTAGAAAAAGAAAAGAACATGAGCAAATGCCACACGTATTCACGCTGCCGAGACGAGCGCATGCAAATATACAACTGCAGCAGACAAGTCAGAAGACAAAGACACCAAGTAACATGCACAAGGCCTGAGACAGCCCAGCTCTGAACACGCTGCAGAGAACGCCGAATAATCACCACTTCACCCTATGAAGCAAATTCTGTATAAGGGACTTTAGATTATGTGAGAAATACCCACTGTGTTCATGTCAGCGGAACAATAACTAACTTTTGTAACCAATTCAAAATCACTTGGTTTCAACTCCAGACTTAAATTAAACTGACTCTCATTCAATTAACTTAAACACTATAAAGGCTAATAAAACAGTCCGATTTGCTCGATTATTCCATCAATTTGCTACAATTTTCAAATCTCAACCAGGGTGGAAGGTATAGAAATGCAGATATGATAAGGAGGCCCTCGTCTGTAGTGATCCGTGCGCTGTAAACGTCTCAGCGGCATTCCTTCTCCCCGAAGTGTACTCCCACCTGCTTGTTAGTTCTACACCGTAACACTGATAGCAGGCAGCTGTACCTGTGCTGCCAGCCCCATTAAACACCGAGATAATCAGTCTCGGCGGAGCCGGGCTTCTCGCCACTAGGAGCGAAGCTCTCAAGCATCTGCTAAGCATCACTGCGACACCAGCAGAGAGAGGCCAAGGCGAGACAAGCTGTCCGTGTTAGCTTCTTTTGAATTACTTCAATAGCGCTCCTTGCACAACAACTCTTGTGATGGCAGGATAAGGACCTCTCTCCACCGCCACATGCAAGCACAAGAGGACAACGAGGCGCTACGCAATAGGAGCCACAGTGACCCCAGCAGAACTCAAGACTACAGAAGGCTACTACACTCCGCTCTATCCTGACAGCCAAAACAAGCCTTACCCTGCGCGTCGGTGAGTCCGGACACCAAACAAAACAAGCCGCTGCAGCGTCGTCAAGGAAAAAAAAAAAGCACGCGAGTGGTGCGCACGCTTGCGAGCAGCAGGCGTGACCACACGCTCGTGCACCATGGCCTTTTGCTTGCGGGTAACCGCAGGGAAAAGGCCATGACGCACGAGCGTGTGGTCAGCTTTCAGAAGCCCCTAACTTAAAGTCTCGCAGAGCGGCGCTTGCGCGCTACTCGAGGCTCGACCTAAAAAGGGAAGGTTTACACCTGGCAAGAGGGTTTACTTGCCAGGTCAACATGGCAGTTTAAACTGCACACACAAGCTCTACAAGGGGAGGGCTGGAACATGGTTAGAGGGCTACTTAAGTGGGAGAGACAAGCAGTGTCACAATCCTACTAGTAGCATTTAATTTACAGGCCCTCAGCACATGTAGTGCATTTTACTATGGACTTTACTATGGACTTAGAAGTAAATTAAATATGCCAATTGGTATGAGCCAATGTTACCATGTTTAGAGGAGAGAGCACATGCACTTTAGCACTGGTTAGGAGTGGTATTGTGCTCTGAGTCCCAAAGCCAACAAACATGAGGTCAGAAAAAGAGAAGGAGGAAGGCAAAAACGTTTGGGGTGACCCTGCAGAGAGTGCCATTTCCAACAGTATGTACTTCAGTCAAGGCAGCTCAAAACTCCCCACAACAACTATTATCTGTGAAATTTTCCTATTGTCAGGCTGCACCAAAAAAATTACCTAAAAGGAGCGAATTAGAAACATTTTTCATCTCTAAAATTCAAAGTTATACCACAACATCAAACTAACTTAGAAACATAACATGATGAAACAGGGTTAACAATGACACTTACTGTCCAAGAAACCTGATTGTCCTCCTGCTTCTCCCCGTTCATTTTGGAGGAAATCACAGATTTATTCAACAAAATAAAATCTGGATCAATATCTGATATATGTCTGGTACCTCTGTTTCAGCTTTTAACCGTTACAGTTCCCCATACGTTACCAATTTGATCACTCACTCTTTGATTAGAGGCATAATACCAGCAACATAGAAGCAAGGTCTACTGAAACAATGACTAAAAAATAATCACTTTATGATTCAGTGGTGAATAAATATCGCCCCATCATCCGTCCCCTTTTGCCAGGTTGTCAGAAAGGAGAATAGCAAAACATCTATTATACGACTTAGAGGCTCACAACTTGCTGCATGTCTGAAAAATGAGCTTTCATTCTGATAAAGATGCTGACACAGTTATATCAGTCGCAGTGAATGACATGAGATATGGCTTGAATAAATGCGATGCTGCCAGGTTGACCATATTCAACCTCTCCGCTGCATTTGATACTGTAGACCATAATGTCAAGATGACCTGGTTGAAAGAAATTTGTGTAGGGCAAGTTGCAGTCAAATGGTCTATGACCTTCCTATAAGGACACCATAACGTTTTTTTATGTTAGGCATCAAACAATTTACAATGGTAGCTCATGCACATATATAATTACTGTTATTCTGTACTACAATAGAGTCCGTCTACATTGGTTGTATTGATTATCTGACTGTAATTCCTGATCAAGAATGAAAATATATTTGCAATGTTGTCAAGACTCAAAGTTCCACATTAGGTCTTTAGCGATATACATTGACCGACAGATTTTCTTCCAATCACAGATAAATTAGATCACTTCCTGTTGATTCAATGATCTGCATCAAATAGGAAACATTCTTTCCTATTTTACCAAGACTTCTCATGACAGGGTCATCTTGGCATATGTAGTATCAAAAATCGACTATTGCAACAGTCTATACATAGGACAACATGATAGTCATTAAAAGACTGCAACTAATTTTAAAGTTTCTCATTCAGAAAAGCCCTCGAATTCAGGAACTTTGACCATGTCAGTCAAGACGGGCAGAGTCTTCATTGGTTAAAGGAGAAGCAGTAGATTATATTTAAAACTGTGTACCTTATGCACAAACTCTATTATAATCAATATAACTTGTGCTTCTGTGAAAGGCTCCACAAGCGCTGTACTGGGAAGGTTGTCCCTTCGAATACCGCTCAATGTCCCTTGGATCAGATGTACACATATGGGAAGACAGATTATGAAGTACTCAAGACTCAACATTTGGAAAGGACTACCTCTTAATTTATGCAGCACTCAGAGACGTGTTTATTTCCTTATATTCATGTCATACCTCGCAGTTTAGTGTGTGTAGTCATTTCTTCAGGAGACTCGCATGTACAGAGACCAACTGGCATGTTCTAAATTTTCATAGACTATGAGCTCCAAAACATTCCTCCACTATCCTTTTCAATCCAAATAACAGACTAACATGTCCACTACTCAAATTAATTTCATATTTCACTATACTAATTCACCACTAATCCTTTATGGGTTCCGGAGTAGCGTGCTACTCACCGAAAAATCACTTCAACACCTCATCAGGGGTAGCAAGCGCTATATAAATGCAAACCTTTTTCCCTCTTCTATTCCTCCTCTATCCTTCCCAATCCAAATAACTGACTAACATATCCACCACTCAAATTACTTTCATATTTCACTATACTAATTCACCACTAATCCTTTATGGGTTCCGGATTAGCGTGCTACTTGCCGAAAAAGTGCTTCGCCGCCTCGTCAGGGGTAGTAAGCGCTATATAAATGCAATTACAATGCAATACAACATAATGCAATAGACCGGTAAACAACCCTTATAACGAATCCGTCACCCCGCATGCAATTACAACGCGGTCGTTACAACGACCGCGTTGTAACAACGCATACCATTACCCCGCAAGTCGTAGCAACGACTTGCGAAGGGGGGAGAAGGTGTTGGATTTAAAATCCAACACCTTACCAACTGTCCGCACAGACTGGAGTTGGAATAGTAAATTATACTATTCCAACATCCAGCGCCCCCCTCCGCAAGTCGTTGTTATGACTTGCGGGGTAATGGTATGCGTTGTTACAACGCGGTTGTTGTAACAAACGCATTGTAATTGCATGCGGAATGAAGGCATGCGTAATAAGGAGGCATATTCCAATAGACCATGTTTCTGTATCACTCAGTATATCTGCAGCTAGATTGTATGACATTGTATCAGGCTACAAAAGCAACCTATAAACCCATGGGAACCTAGGTATAAACAAATACTAATATATGAGAATACCTTAGTCAAAGAATAGCCATGAGTGAGATAATTGCATCGAGCTATGAGGCCATGCTCCACTTCTGGGCCCTATGGCCGTAAAAGAAGTGTGGGGCTGCTTTATCCTAAATCCTCGATCGGCAAGGAAATTATTTCCAAGAATAACATAAGCGGCCCCCCATTACTAAGTGGCATGAGCGACGAGTAATGGTGCGCGTCGGGGAGAGAATCCTCCTAGAAGCGTGAGTGCTAGGGAGGATTCTCTCCCCGGGTCCAAAAGTGGAGTATCTCCTCACAACTCGATGCAATTATCTTACTCATGGCTATTCTCTGAGTAAGGTATTCCTATATATTTATTTACCACTAGGTGAGCACCATATTGGCTTGCATGCAACACAAGCGCTTCCGTACACTGAAGCCATCCTACCCTCCAGGATGTCCCTGCATACCCATAGTCCTGATGAGACCCCATTAATCTAACAAGGGGTCGAAACGTCGTCGACATGCTAGAGTAAAAGACAAACAGGAACAGTGTGTCTGTTTCACCTGTTTAAAAAGTATTTGTAGCGCCTTTATACAGTTGTCTGTTACTGTGATAAAAGCCTTTGCATATCTTTGGATTGTAGTAACACAAAAACATTGGCTTTGACATTGGGGACACATTTCACTAAGTTAATAATTGTTACTGTGATTGTGTTGTTTTCAGATTGGTTTCATTTTTGCACAAGTATAGATAATACGGTGCTTCTCCTTCTACAAGAGGTGGTTTCTCGTGTCATAATTTACAAGCTCTTTATTTCTGCTATCACTTATGTAAGACTATTTAGTCTGTTGATTATTTAATCATTCTTTAAATGATACGGATGTAAACAATTGTTGTCTGATATTTGCTAGACTGGATGCAGCACATTTTAAGCTGTAGAAAGGACCCTTCACTTCCAGAACCACATCTTGAAGAAATGAAGAAGAGTAATTAATAAAGGACTGGAAGAAAAACCCTGTCCTACCTCACCTACTCGTGCCCAGGGAATGAGCATGCAAACCAATGTCTATATATTCATTAACTGTGATTTAGTTAAACATTGCGACGGGTATTTAAACAACGCGTTTAATTATAAAATTTGCGGGTAATTTCGGCATTCCTGAAAAATAAATCTCCAAAAAATGTCGTTTACAAATTACATACCGGGCTGTATTGGTGCATAAATGTAGCGTAAATTCAAAAGCTATTTTCCTGACTTCAATTATCCTATTTATTTCAATTACTGCTGTGTCCACAGCTAATTCCTTTGCTCAGTCTGAATTTGCATTTTGGAAACTTCCGTTAATGCATAAATGGATGTTTAATGACCTTGCACTGCAGTCTTTGTGAAGCAGTGCTTTTGTAATACAACGCTGCGCATGGTCCTTGACTTGCGTGCCTTTCAAAATATGAGTTCAGTTAAATCTAAAAGGTTAGAAATGAAAAAAAGAACCACATGCAAATCTGACAAACAATGATTAAATTGTAAGTAGAGGAAGGGAGAGAGGAGGAAGCACAGCAGAATTCAGAAAGACAAAGCTGGAACAAGAATAAAAAATACTCAACACAACGTTTGTCAAGGTTTAATTGCTGAATAAGAAGGAATTTCAGAAATTCATTGTTGGAAGTCTCCAATAGGAAAACAAGCATTTGCAATGCAATGGGTTTCGCATTTGGGACCTTATACGTATTTAGCGTACAGACGTACTGTGTAACAACCGAAGTAAAAGAGCCTGTCCTCATGGGAGGTTACAAATGAAGACAAGGCGGCACTAAGTAGGCTGAAAAGGGGGTGATTGCTGAAAATCTTTGAGAGTTGTTTAACGTGAAACTGTCTTTAGTTCCATGTTCTCCAACGTTGAACATAAGGGCGAGTCGACGTTCTTCTACATTCTCAAGCACTTGAATGAACACTCACAAGCAGCTGGATGGGCCTCTTTCAACACTCTTCTCTGCAGTTAAAAGCACTTGGATGTGCATTCACAGGTGTCAAGATTTGCATTCACAACAACGCAGACGTGCATTCACAAGTGCGCAGACGTGCATTCACAAGTGCGCAGACGTGCATTCATAGGTGGCCAGCCTGTTCAGAAGGTTCAAATTTACATCCACAGGCTTCATAAATACTCTATATGCTGCATACAAGGAAACAGTTTGCATTCTAAGAATTCAGCTGTGCCTTTACAAACCTTCAGAATTAATACCCACCCAGATGTTCATTCACGAGTACTCAGGTTTGCATTCCTAATTGCAAAGCTGTCCGTTCACAGGTGAGTAGGTGCAGTATAATCACCTGTCTGTCCCATGCCTTTCTTGTTCTGCTCGGCCAAGCTTCTTAGGTCATGCGCCTAGATTTACTAGGATTACGCAAGCACTTGTGCGCCGATACACAATTAACGCTGCATTTTTAGGCCTTTTGTGCACCCTACTGTTTTCCCCTGAGACACTTCATTGGATCTGCAATTGCACCCCCAGAGCACCCACTGCCACTGCTGTGCGCCAAAGCACCACTCTGGCTATGTTGAATCCGGCACCCCGTGACCCATGACCCAAGAAAAGCTCAGCAAGTGCAGCCTCACTGGCGAAATCTACGCACCATATCCAAACATGGTGAAGCATCGTTCTCTGCCCTTGATAGAGCGAAATGTTCTTGTGAATTGTAGGGGTGCATCATAATCATTGATAGGCCGCATCCACATGTATTCAGACATATATTCGTATATTCAGTTTCATATTCATGTATGTTTAGTAAAGAATGAATAGTTCGCTGAGACAAAGTGAACTCAGTAGCATAATGGTGTTAGGATATTGATGTAATGTAATGCTTCATAGAGAAATTAGTTTGTGGATGTAATGTAATTGCAGTAGTTTAAACGTGCACCATATTAAAGTTGCACATGTAATTCATTGTTTGCATATGAATCGTAATGAAAATGCTTATAGGGAAAAGTAAGATGTGTGTTTAAAAAGTCATATGTAAAGGCCTGACTACATATATGCTTAGGAAAGGCCTGGTTTATTCTTATGTTAGCTTATTTTGTAGGTCGAGAAAAGTTTCTCTTGGTAAGGCTCTCTGGGTACAAACGGTAGATTTAATTTGCACAGTAGAAGGTTTCTGTTGAAAGTATCTTTTGTTGCAGGTGCAAGGACACATGTCTCGTTAGTAAGACTAACTCTTTGTTTTCGAAAGCTAGAGAGAGGGGAGGCATGGTACGGGGAGTGAAAAGGAATGTAGGGATGATACTTTCGGCGGAGAAGGTGCCTGGGACTCAAGGTCAACGCAACCGTCCAGGATGAAGTCACCGTTTCAGTGGAAAAGCACCAGAAAGAAGACCTGGCCAAGGAGGCGGGACAAAGGCGTGTACAATTGTATTGGGGTTTTTGTATTAGGGATAGTGCCCTGAGGGAGGAGGCCAGAGAAGAGGTAGGGGAGACCTGAGAGAAGGACAGAGCTGAGCTTAGGTACTATGTGATTGCACTTCTTAGGAAGTCTTCACAGCTGACACCTTTTATTCTTTCTTGCCTGGAAAAATCGTTATGCAGGGATGCCACTTAGCGTTAGTGTAGGGACAGCAATTGATTTTAAGCTTGTTTAGGCCAATGAAGAGCAACTTAGAAATAGGAGCAATCATAGTCTGGTTGGTCCTCCTAGAACTTTCTATTCTTCTTATCCTGAGTCGGATGAGATTCTTGCGTAGATTATTATTTGTATTAGTGCCCATCTATTTCTTTAACCTCGTGTTGAGGTGCTTGCACGTTCAGTTATTTTTGGCGATAATAAATTCTCAAACTTGAATTCGGAGTCAGTGGTCCTTTCAGACAAATTGAATGCTGATATATAACCAGATGAGATTCTCTCCTTTACACTATTCAACAGGTAAAAAGATCTTGGCGACCAGAAGGTTCTTATAGATAATTAGATAAGAATCAGCGTTATCAGTTGGTAGCAGAGTAGGATGGTTACCTTTGATGGTAAGGGGAGATCTAGAGCAAGATAGGAGATTAAGTTGCCCCATAGAGCCCGAGTGACGCAGATCCAGAGGACCGCGGGAGAAGGATGTCGGAGGTCGTGGAAAACTGACGGAGAGTGACGGTGCGGCGGAAGTAGCAGTTCGTAGTAGAGTGAGTATGAAAAGAGTGATGTTTGGTAGATTGCGGTGTTTTATTGTGTGTGATGTCTAGCGGAGTTAGAACGAGAGTTGTGTGATTGAGAAACGGACCGTGAGCGCGCGCGGGACCGGGAGATTTATTGTGGTGTAGAATACACCCAGAGTTGAGAACGTTGACCAGAGTTGTGGGGGTCACGAGACGTCATTGACAGATCCACCGAAGATAGGGAACACATGAGTGAGTGTGTGAATAACCAACGCAGGTCGTAGGTTATTGTGTGCAGAACATCGAATGATTGAATCCTATCGAGTGTGCTAAAGGCGATTGTCCGGTCGTTTCGCGGACAGACGATTGCCAGATTGAGGTCAACAAGCTCAAGAGGCTGATCGGTCTTTGGTAAGACTGACGGTCAGAGAGGTAATTGTTCGGTAGGACGGACATTATTTCAGAGTATGATTGGGATAGATGCGAGTGAGAACAAGTGAATTAGAAAGGAGGGGAACTGCTGCGAGCGGAGGAAAAGTGACGTCAGACAAGAGCCGCGCTGCGATAGGCCGGTTGGTGTGAACCGCGCTGGGATTGGAGGATTGGAATCAGGAAGTAAAAGCGGACATTTTGAGTGCAAATACAAAGTTGATTCATCATGAAATGTTTTAAAGCTTTAAGGGAACTTTGTAGAGGCGATAGACATGTGGTTGTTCGGGAGGGAGAGAAGCTCCTCCCGAGGATACACCAGCACATTATATGGCAAAGAATGTAGGATTGCATACCATAATTTGGCTTGAGAATTGGCATAAAATGACAGAAGCAGAAGGAGAATTGTCGTTCCCTCGATATGGTACTTTCAGGTTAGAGGTGCTGTACCAGCTCAAGAGTGTAATGGCTTCATTACGACCACTACCCAGACCAACACAGTTTGAGGCACTACATGCGTGGATAAGGGCAGCGTATGATAGGAAGAAGGACAGATGTCAAGAAAGGGTGAAGAAATCGGTCAGGGCATTTCAAGATGCAAGGTGGGATGCCTTGGAGAAAAGGTGGAGAGCAGACACGATCAAAGGAGATAAGTTATACCCACTGCTGATACAAAATGGAAAGATTACAAGAATTGATGAGGACGACAGTGATCTAGATGACAGTTTGTTGGATAGGATGTTGGCGGAGAGGCCACCACCATTTAACCCAGATTCAGAAGAGGGAAAGACGACCCCAGCAGTGGCAATAGTTGATGAGAGCCAGAACCAGACTAGCATGAGAGTAGTGGGAAGAATTTCCACAGGAACGGAGGGGCTACGGCGTCTATGATAACACAGCCTCCTGCGGGGAACACAAGATTACCGGACTCTTTGACAGTACCGGTTACCATTGGCCCTATAGTACCGGTATATGACCCAGACCGAGTGAGAGAAGGGAGCTCCGTGCCGATGAGAAGGGAAGAAGGAAACAGCGACAGTGGGAATGGGTTCGGAGTACGAGTGGTTCATTTCCCAAGACCAATAGACACAAGTACGCCGTTACCGGCTACTGCGGACTCTTCATGTGGGCGAGAAGAGGAGAGACCGGAAAGACCGAGGTCTTTACGGGAATCTAAGTCAGCTTTGAGGGAGTGGACACCAACAGTAACGAACCAAGAGGATAGGATGCAAAGAGATAGGGCACAAAATGTCTCGGAAGACAGAACAGGTTCCAGGAATATGGAAGGGAATAGGTCACAAGGACAGAATAGTGACTGTGATGAGCGAGATGGCTCGGGTTGTCGAGACGTACTGAGGAGTGCAGTACAGGTGAGGTTGCTAGACGTAGTGAGGCTGAAAGCAGAGGTAGACGAAATGATCAGTGGGGGTCTGCCTTTGGAAAGGATAGAAATTTATGGATCAGATGAGCTGCTGTTTGTAGCAAAAGATGTGACTCGAAAAGCTAGAATGGCACATGATAGATTGAAGGAATTGGCCAAAGATATGAGGTGGACCTGAACAAAACTAAAGCGTTGCAGGGACCACATAGATTGCATTACAGTGATCAGGAGTTGGAGGAGAAAAGAATCACAGGATTAAAGACGCACACCAGAGACCTGATCATAGGAATGAGAATATGGATTTTGTTGGACAAATGGGAAGAAAGGTGGTCCAAAAGAAACCAGTAAAGAGAGCAGAAGGGAAACGCCGCCGCCAGGAGGAGGGCGGCGGGGGTTGGAAATTTTCCTTACGGGAAGTACAGAATGGAGGGTACGTGCATGTGCCGTGGAATAGAGGTGATTTGGCTGCATTCACAAATGATTTTCCTCGGCTGAGGGAAAAACCGGTGGAGTGGTACAAGCAGGTTGAGCGGTTTGTGAAGATTTCAAAAGTATTGTGGATTGATTTGAACACTTTGTTTGACATAGTGGTACCAGGAGATTTGTGGACAGCATGTAAAGTCGCTATTGAGTGGCCGACTTCGGAACCGAAAAGAGAGGCGGTTACAAATGGTCCATCACCTGATGTCATGAAAAAGTATGAGCAGGTGATTACATGGTTGAAGTCGAAGATTTCACCTCAGGATATAGATTGGGTTAAGATAGATCGGACTGTACAGGAACCCAAGGAAACGGTGCATGAGTATTACGAAAGACTTCTGCAAGTTTTTAAACAGTATAGTGGGTTAGATGTTTTGGACCCTAAGGATATGGGACAGTTTGTCTCAAAGTTTGTAACGGGTCTGAGAGGGGAAATCAGCCTCATGATACAGCACCATTTGATTTGCTGGCAGAACAAGCCACTAGATGAAATTTTGCGGTATGCGAGATACTGTAGTGATGAGGTGGAATCAAAACATCGAAAGCTAAAAGACAAATAGATGCTTGTCCAGATGCAGACAGCACAGAGTCAGCCTAGTGGAGGGACCTTAGGAAGAAAGCAAGGAAATTTCCAGGGAAACCAGAATGGGCAGGTACAGGGAAAGGGAAAACCAGTAGACCCCAAGACAGGAGTGGACGTGGCCACACTAAAGAAGACCACTGCGTGTCATCTTTGTCGCCAGGTCGGACATTGGAAACGCGAGTGTCCTTTGAACCCAGCTAATCAGGTACAGGAAGAGGAAGAGGGGGCTCAGGCACCCGCGCAAGAGGTAGTTAACACAATAACGAGACCTAGGACGATGAAAGGGGGGGTTTACAATTCTCACGCTCAGATTCCCCAAGCTCCAAGGTTTTCACAAGGAACACGAACGTACCAAAAGATGCCCCTGTTCGAACGCTATGATGAGGATAGCTTAGACCCTTTATCCTGACGGTGCCTGAGGGGGAGGAAGACTGCACACTTGGAGCGGTCTTGGAGGTAGACCAGAGAGGACCTTTTGTAGAGGCAGAGATTGAGGGCAATCCTGCAACACTTTTGGTTGATACTGGAGCTACCCGGTCTACTGTAAGATCTGCAGTAGTCCCCAACCTACCCCTCTCGGGACAATCAATCCAGGTTGTTGGAGTAGCGAACAAGAAAATAAGCAGCCCATTGACAGAACCGATCTTAGTAAAGATAGGTACTTTCCAAACTAGACATCAGTTTTTAGTGTGTGATACGAGTCCAGTTTGTCTTTTGGGAAGAGATCTGTTGTGCAAGTTGAACTGCACGATTTATTGCACACCACGGGGAGTGGAGGTCCAGACGATAGATGACGATGCGGACTTTAAAATTACCAATCAGCTTCTGTGTATAGATCTGTACCCAATGGTGACTGTGGAAGAACTTCCACATGATCTGAGAGACGCAGTGTCGCCTGTGGTGTGGGATTTCGCGGGCGATGAAATAGGTTTAATCAGAGGGGTTGAACCAGTGCGGATTGAGGTGAAACAGAATGTTGATTTCCCAAGAACACCTCAATACAACCTGTCGACAGAAACGATTGCAGGAATAAAACCTGTGATCGAGACTTTCATTGAGAAGGGTATTTTGAAGGAGATCAGAGGTAGTCCCTGTAATTCACCCATAATGGGACTACAGAAACCGAGCGGGAAATACAGGATCGTGCAAGACCTGCGAAAGGTCAACATGATAGTTGTCCCTTGTTGTCCAGTGGTACCGAATCCTTCAGTAATACTGTTCCAGATCCCATGTGAAGCCGAGTGGTTTACGGTTATCGATTTGTGTCAAGCTTTCTTTTCGATACCGCTCCACGAGGAAAGCCAATTTCTTTTTGCGTTCAGGCTAGAAAATCGCGTGTTAACATGGTGTCGTATCCCTCAAGGGTATACGGAAAGTCCATCGATCTTTAACCAGATCCTGAAGAAGAACCTTGAGAGTCTTGTGTTGCCGCAGAACTCAGTTCTCGTGCAGTACATAGATGACTTGCTCATTGCCTCAGAAACAGAAGATGCTTGCAGAATTGACACAGTAGCATTGTTGAACCACTTAGCAGAGAATGGACATAAGGTGTCCCCGAACAAGCTGCAGTACTGTTTGAATGAGGTACAGTACTTGGGACACAGATTAGAAAAAGGCAAGAGGAAGGTGTCACCAGATCGAATTGAGGCAATAATGAGCATGGCAGTACCCACTACACAGAGGGAAGTTAGGATGTTTCTGGGAATGGTTGGCTATTGTCGACAGTGGATTCCTAGTTTCTCCTTGAGAGCAAAGCCTCTGCAGAGACTTACACACAAGGATGTGAGTGATCCGGTACCATGGGACGAGGAGTGCTTGGTGTCATTCCTGAAGCTGAGAGATGATTTGTGCAGGGCTCCCGCACTGGGAATGCCTGATTACAACAAGGCCTTTTCATTGTTTTGTTACGAGAGAGGAGGATGTGCATTAGCAGTGTTAGCTCAGAACCATGGAGGTGTCCGTAGACCAGTTGCCTATTTTTCAGCTACTTTAGATCCAGTAGCTTCTGCGTTGCCCGGATGTCTAAGATCCGTTGCTGCAACAGGTGTCAGCATTGAAAGATGTGAAAGCATTGCAATGGGACATCCATTGACTGTACATGTGCCACATTCGGTTGAGTTATTAATGACCAGGACCAAGACCCAGCATCTAACGAACAATAGGTTAACGAGGTACGAGCAAGTCATACTTGCCGCAGAGAATGTGACTCTGAAAAGGTGCTCCATCTTGAACCCTGCGACATTGATGCCTATACCGAACACAGATGATGAAGATTGTGAGGACCATGATTGTCTCGATGTGACCGAACTTTGCACCAAACCGAGACCTGACATTGTCGATGAACCACTGACCGACCCAGATGAAATGTTCTTTGTCGATGGTTCATGCTTAAGAGACAGTGTGGGGCAATTAAGAGCAGCGTTTGCTGTATGTACCATTTCAGGAGTGGTCGACGCTGCTTGCCTAGAAGGAGTACGCTCCGCGCAGGTAGCTGAGATCATTGCCTTGACCCGTGCCTGTTTGGCCGCTGATCGAATTCGAATCACGATTTACACAGACAGCCAATACGGTTTTGGCGTGGTGCATGACTTCGGGCAGTTATGGTCTCAGAGGGGATTTTTGACATCATCTGGCTCACCCATTCGTAATGGAGAATATGTAAGACAATTGTTAGAAGCATTACAGCATCCGAAAGAAATTGCTGTTGTAAAGTGTTCAGCCCATGGGAAGGGGAGGACTTTGTATCCTTGGGTAATAACTACGCAGATGAGGTAGCCCGCTTCTGCGCAGAACAAGGATGCATATTCACAGGAAGAGAGATAGAAGAGAGCCAAGAGGGAACCGATCTCAGCATAATGTTGACCATGGCAGACACTTGGGAAGAGCTTAGCGATTGCAGGATGAAGTTTCTAACCAGGAGAGAGAGGGATGGATCAAAGCTGGGTGTGAGAAAGGAGACGTGGATGTTTGGGTATCAAATGATGGGAGAGCTGTGTTGCCGGAGGAATTGCTGAGTCCGATGGCAAGACTGATACATGGACAGGCACACCTGGGTAGAGACGCAATGATGAGAGTGTTCAGACAGACGTGGTATAACCCACGGTTCCGAGCAATGGCTGAGACGGTATGTCAGAGGTGTGTTACTTGTCAACAGATGAATGCCGGAAAGAAAACTGTAGTTACATTGAGTCATATTGGAAGGTCAGGAGGGCCCTTCAATAGATTACAGTTGGATTTCGTGGAGATGCCTAGGTGCAATGGCTTGAGGTACATTCTAGTGATAGTATGTGTATTCTCACGGTGGGTGGAGGCTTACCCCACACGCAGGTGTGACACTCTGACAGTGGCTAAATTATTGTTGAGGGAGCTTATCCCTAGATTCGGGATCCCGACCTCTTTGGAATCAGATAGAGGAGGGCACTTCCATAGCGAAATCATGAAGTTACTTTGTGCAGCATTGAACATTGATCAGAGACTCCATTGTAGTTACAGACCGGAGGCTTCTGGGATGGTGGAACAAGTTAATGGAACTTTGAAAGCCCGGATGGCAAAAATGTGTTCTTCGACATCCCTGCAATGGCCCGACGCCTTGCCTTTGGTGCTGATGAGCATGCGAAGTGTCCCAGACAGAAAGACTGGGTTGTCCCCACACGAAATCCTAATGGGAAGGGCAATGAGACTGCCAGCAGTACCAGCTACAGCCTTGATAAGCATCACTGATGATTTGATTCTCGATTACTGTAAAGGACTCTCTGATGTGGTCCGTTCTGTATCCCAGCGGGTGCAAGCAGCTGTGGTTCCAGCCTCGAGTGATCTGTGCCACGACTTGTGTCCCGGTGACTGGGTGCTCGTCCGGAAGCACGTGAGGAAGAGTTGTTTGGATGCCCGTTGGCGTGGTCCGTATCAGGTGATTCTGATCACGAACACAGCAGTAAAGTGTGGAGGATTGCCGAACTGGGTGCATGCTTCCCATACCCGCAGAGTTCCAGCACCCTTGGAAGAAACAGCTCCTCTCGTAAATGAAAACCCAGCGGATGTGGCAGGGCCACATGAGAGGACAAGTCAAGCTGTAAGGGTCGCTGACACAGCTGGTGGTGCACTAGAGCAAGCTGAAGGGGGTTTCCACAGTTCGAACCCTGACTCAGACACCGAAGAAGGAGATGGTGCAGTGAGCGGAGAAGAGTCAAATTCAAAAGAAAGAGGAAGTAGTGCACTGGGTATAGAAGGGGAAGGCAGACAAACGAACAGACGTGCAGAAAGTTGGCCTGAGAGACAGAGGCGACTGAACTTGAGGTTAGCACCTGAGAGAGACCTTGCTCCAGTGTCTGAAGTATCTGAAACGGAAGCAAGTGACGAAGACCAAGCACAAGACAGTCGGCGAAGGTCAAAGAGAACAAGAGTGCCTTGTCGCAGATACTCTACCCCTGAGTGGACTTACACTGTGTTTGATGCAGGGGGTGGTGAGTACGGGAAGACTGAGGTCAGTGGAAGTGGTCTGTCGGAGCCCGAATGTGGTGGTGAAGGTGGTGCTGCGGATGCCAGGGCTCGAGATAGAGGGAACACTGACACTCACGGTTCCGAATCCCCGCTTCTGAGTGAAGTCCGAAACTTGCTTTTGCATCGACTCGAATTCCCGCCTTTTGGAGTTGAGCCGTTTTCACATGAAGTGCTGATTTTGCGTCTTGAACTTTTGTATCACGTTCTGGTCTTGCTCAATGAGGATCTCATTGTGGATCAGTTATGAACTGTAAATAAAAGTCTAAAAGAAGAAGATAACCTAGGTCCGAGTGGAAAAAGAATAAACTTAGGGACTTTCCACAAGAAGAGGAACGAAAAACTAGGGAAGTCTTTTTCTGGACTGTGTAAATAAGTTGTGATCGGAAAGGGAAAGCCCGGAAATTTCATGGTTGCTCGAGCTGGTTAAGCAAGTCACAAATAAAGGACAGAGACTT
The DNA here is from genome assembly GCA_963921515.1 of Calotriton arnoldi. Lineage (NCBI taxonomy): Eukaryota > Metazoa > Chordata > Amphibia > Caudata > Salamandridae > Calotriton > Calotriton arnoldi. The sequence continues at coordinate 691,162 of CAWUFW010008755.1, read as the reverse complement.
TTCTGAGTTCTTTGCGATAACCAAGACTTTTTGAGAACTTTCGAAACCATGGAGCCGGGAGATCCCAATCGTAGATCAAAGTGGATTGTAGGCATCCTTATAAGTAGTGTAATAATCTCTATAATCATAGTGGTTATAGTCTCATATACTGGTTCGCACGAGCCAGAAGTAGAGGCAGTGACAGGGACACCGACACCTATCACACCTAATCAGGAGGGGGTAGACAGGGCAGCTGATAGAGCTATGATATTAGAAGAAAGTCGTAGATTACATGTAGATTTGTCTAAGGGTGATTTTAAGCTTAATGCGTATGCTAAGTTGTTGTATGAGTATGTTGACGTGATGGATGCGAAAGATTGTTATGTGTGTATGCAGTTGCCTACTTCGGTGGATGAGGGTATTAGGTATCATCATCTTCCACTGACTTATGGTATTTCTTGTAGTCTTTTGCTTAGTTTGTTTTATGAGAGAGAGCAGTTCGAGTATTTCTTTTCCAATTTCGACGCAGTGCTTCCTGAAGTCCCAGCTTACAAGCATTTGAATAAGTATGATTATTATAAGACCGAGGACAGACTGAGGAAGTACTTCATACCGAGTTTGGAATTGGATACAGCATTTGCACACAGACACAATCTGACTTGTTTGATGTCGGATGTAGAGAGAAAGTTTGTAGATCAGGTTGAAGATAGGTATAGAAAGCTGACTGAATCCCGAGATTTAGGGCATCACAGGACAGATTGGACAGAGGAAGAACGGTTGCATAAGACGAGGGGAAGCTATGGTCCTATAGCGTTGGATAAGGAGCAGAGGGGTAAGTTGTGTATAAGGCGTTATAAGACTTACTACGAAAAGGTTCCAGTGGGACAGAGTACTTGTGATCATGTTTTCACCATGGCAGATGTGGCCAAAGATTTTCTCCAAGGTCCTGTACAAGTGATACCTACGGTGTATTACGTATGTGGGAAGAATGCTTATGTGAGGTTGCCTGCAAATTGGTATGGAACATGTTATTTGTCAATAATATTTCCAAAGATTTACCATACAGAAGACTTAAATCTTCTGGAGGGTGGAGAGCATTCAAGAACGAAAAGAGCTGCAAGTGCAGGAATCGTTGTGGGGGATATCTTTGGAGCCATGATACCTAGTCTAGGAGTAGTCTTGAATGATGTGAAGATCCGGAGGTTAGCGACTGTGGTGGATGAATTTTCGATGAACACAGCAAAGTCGTTGGTGTTGGTGGAAGGAGAGATGTTGTCGATAAGGGGTATGGTTTTGCAGAATCGCCTTGCTTTGGATGTCCTATTGGCAAAAGAGGGCGGAGTCTGTAAAATGCTGAAGGTTCAAGAGTGCTGCACTTATATACCAGACCGTAGCAAGGATCTGGAGAAATATATAAGTAACATCACTATGATCCACACAAAGATAGCGGATTTGACCGAAGAAGGGGCCTGGGAAAAGGTCGGAAAGGGTTTTGGTCAAGTGGGAGGTTGGTTTGCGAACCTAGGAAAGGGATTCCTTGGGTACTTCCTGAGACCACTCCTTATTTTGGTGGTTTGTGTGGCTGGCTTGTGGATTATGATCAAGGCCTACAAGTGGTATCGAGCAGGCAGAGTCAAGAGAGCTTTGAGGGAAAATGACATGAGATTGGCAAGACTGCAGGACAATCAGTATAAAAGGCTCAAGAGCATGGAGAACTTCAGATCAGGGAAGATGGGAACAAGTTCTGTTTAGGTCGGTTCCTTCTCCGAGGGAGTAGAATGAGATGTGATGACAGGAGTCATCAAAGGGGGGAACTGATAGAGCGAAATGTTCTTGTGAATTGTAGGGGTGCATCATAATCATTGATAGGCCGCATCCACATGTATTCAGACATATATTCGTATATTCAGTTTCATATTCATGTATGTTTAGTAAAGAATGAATAGTTCGCTGAGACAAAGTGAACTCAGTAGCATAATGGTGTTAGGATATTGATGTAATGTAATGCTTCATAGAGAAATTAGTTCGTGGATGTAATGTAATTGCAGTAGTTTAAACGTGCACCATATTAAAGTTGCACATGTAATTCATTGTTTGCATATGAATCGTAATGAAAATGCTTATAGGGAAAAGTAAGATGTGTGTTTAAAAAGTCATATATAAAGGCCTGACTACATATATGCTTAGGAAAGGCCTGGTTTATTCTTATGTTAGCTTATTTTGTAGGTCGAGAAAAGTTTCTCTTGGTAAGGCTCTCTGGGTACAAACGGTAGATTTAATTTGCACAGTAGAAGGTTTCTGTTGAAAGTATCTTTGTTGCAGGTGCAAGGACACATGTCTCGTTAGTAAGACTAACTCTTTGTTTTCGAAAGCTAGAGAGAGGGATGCATGGTACGGGGAGTGAAAAGGAATGTAGGGATGATACTTTCGGCGGAGAAGGTGCCTGGGACTCAAGGTCAACGCAACCGTCCAGGATGAAGTCACCGTTTCAGTGGAAAAGCACCAGAAAGAAGACCTGGCCAAGGAGGCGGGACAAAGGCGTGTACAATTGTATTGGGTTTTTGTATTAGGGATAGTGCCCTGAGGGAGGAGGCCAGAGAAGAGGTAGGGGAGACCTGAGAGAAGGACAGAGCTGAGCTTAGGTACTATGTGATTGCACTTCTTAGGAAGTCTTCACAGCTGACACCTTTTATTCTTTCTTGCCTGGAAAAATCGTTATGCAGGGATGCCACTTAGCGTTAGTGTAGGGACAGCAATTGATTTTAAGCTTGTTTAGGCCAATGAAGAGCAACTTAGAAATAGGAGCAATCATAGTCTGGTTGGTCCTCCTAGAACTTTCTATTCTTCTTATCCTGAGTCGGATGAGATTCTTGCGTAGATTATTATTTGTATTAGTGCCCATCTATTTCTTTAACCTCGTGTTGAGGTGCTTGCACGTTCAGTTATTTTTGGCGATAATAAATTCTCAAACTTGAATTCGGAGTCAGTGGTCCTTTCAGACAAATTGAATGCTGATATATAACCAGATGAGATTCTCTCCTTTACACTATTCAACAGGTAAAAAGATCTTGGCGACCAGAAGGTTCTTATAGATAATTAGATAAGAATCAGCGTTATCACCCTGGCCTCACATTTCCAGAGGTTCCCACCAACGGTGCTCGTTCATCTCTCAGCCAGTGCACTGCTCAATGGTATCGGCCGGTCTGCAACTCCAGGCCCCAGCGAGTGCACCAACTGGCAACTGAATAATGCTGAAATGGGACCCCTTTCAGAAATCGCCGGATTCTCCCTTTACCCCCAATCGCAAAATACGGACTGTGGCACATCTACAGGGCTCTGAAGCAACATACACGCACCACGCAGCACTCTACGAACTTCTTAATACACTCACAAATTAGGCTACCCAAAGCGTAAAACACTCTCCCACTCCACACAGGACAGCCTTTCACTCTCACTTCGATGCTACGGCGCAGCTTGTACTACACTCCGTGGAACAGCCTTTCACTCTGGCACTATGGGGCAGCCTTTCACTCTTCATCACCCCATGGAACAGTCTCTCACACACACTCCTACTCCACAGGACAGACTTTCACTCTCACTTGAAGCTACGGCGCAGCCTGTACTCACTCGCACTCCATGACTCAGCCTTTCACTGTATCTCCAAAAACTTAGAACAGCCTTTTACTCGCTCTCCCACTCTCTGGTGGGACGGCCTTTCACTCTCTCACTGATGCTATGTTTCAGCCTTGTTTTCTTACTCGCACCCTGTGCAACATCCTTTCGCGTCAAAACTGTGGGGCAGCCTTTTACTCTCTCCCCGCCCCATGGAAAAGATTTCATTCTCTTTCACTCTTCATGGAACAGCCTTTCACTTTCTCCCATTCCGTGAAACACCTCTCACTCCCATGCTGTGGCGCAGCCTTGCACTTTCACTGGAGCACCGGACGTGTCTACTTTATCACAGTTTTGCCCCCTTTTACATCACAGAAACCAGTCCAAGAGTCCTCCTGGCCGCAACGAACTCCCTTGGCAAACGTGCCGCCTGGGCTGCATTTAGGCTCAGCAGCTGCACAGTGTGTGCTCGGGGCTCCAGCGGCCGCTGAGGTCCGTAGGGTTGGGTCCCGGCAGTCACAGGGATCCGATAATTAATGATTATTTTTAAATTACCGCGCTGCGGCTAATCACTGCCATGATATTGCCGCAGCCTCCATAAACAATAAGCGGCGGAAACATAAAACAAGTTATACCATCATCTGAGGAGGAGCAGCGTCCGGGAAGGGGGGCAGTGGCGCTGTACGCCGGCACAGAGGCAGGCAGGAGGAGCCTCGTCGCTGCACACCAGCACAGGCAGCCTCAACACTGCACACCGGCACGGAGGCAGACAGAGGCATACGTAAGAGAGCTGTTTGTATTGCGCATGTCATTAGGACAGGTCAGGCAAAACATAGTGCAAAGTCACCAACCAATTACGGGACAAAAAGCATTGAAAATGCAATAGGATTCGGATTTACCCGAGACCTATTGCATTTTAAATGTAAGTGCCGGCATGAAAGAAGGCACGAAGGGGGGGGGGTGGTTGTGGTACAAAAAGTAACAGACTGCGGGAGGGAACGGGGAGAGACAGGGGAGAAAAACGGTTTTAATAGTAAAGGGGCTGATAGCCTCAGAGGAAAAATGACGCCACGGCAGTCAGGAGGCGGGACTAAGATGCCAAAAACCAATCAAAATGCAGGATTTTCAATTGTAGCCAATCAAATTCATGGCCGGAAAGTGGGCGGAGCTTCCCCCCCTATACTATATACAGCATCTCTCGCCGAGACAGCGCATGCGCTGCCTAGGCGAAACCTAAAAATAGCATGATGGTGCTCAATAACATTTGGTCAGTTTGATAACTGTATTAATTGTAATAAAATATTGTATGCCATCTCTAATAATAATCACGTCCAATAATTACTATAAAATATTTGCCATAATTAAAAGAACTACTCAGAATAAATGACTAGTAAATATACTAACTAAACCTGCACAGTGATTCTAGTTCTTATGAATATTAATAAAGATCAATTGATATAAAAAAAGTAACATTTTATGAACGGGAGCCTCACATTTCAGAAATCAAATCAGAGGTGCTGGAACAATTTTCAGAGTGGGGGTGCTGCCAGCAGTGTTACATCACTGAAGTCATGTGGATTTTTAAACACCAAGCGTTACGCAAAAAATAAGTGTAGCAAATGTGCCATGCGCATTCAGGTGGAGAATGGTAAGGGTATGGCCGGTGGAGTATTTTGTGGGCGGTGGTATTTTAGCGCACTGTTATTTATAGACAGTGCATTTTCTGTTGAAAATGTTTCTGACGCATGAGGATACATCCAAAGTTTTCTTTAGTACAGGCAATACAAGAAGTCTCTCCTCCCAAAGATAGAGATTCCCTCAGATATTTCTTGGGGATGAGTGAATATTGTGCCAAATTCATTCAAGGATGCTCCATCATTGTGCAACCTTTCAGGATCCTTTTTTAAAAAAAATGTTCAATTTATTTGGGATGAAGTTGCTGAACAAGCGTTCAAAACTGTGAAAAATGTTATCACTAATACACCGGCTTTGTCAGCATTTAAACCGGGTGCCAGATGCTTGGTGACTGTTGATGCTAGTCAGAGAGGCATAGGCGCAGTTCTTTCACAGTCCTACAATAATAACGAGTACACAGTTGCTTTCGCTTCAAGGTCTCTAAAAGTATCAGAATCTCATTACAGTACCATCAAGAGAGAGGCTTTGGCCTGTTCCTTGGCCATTGAAAAATTCAAGACATACCTCTGGGAAATGAATTTTACCTTGTTTACTGACCACAAACCACTTATTCATCGCCTCAGTGGAGATGGATCAGGGAAAGCTTCCTCTAGATTGGTCAGGTTGTTGTCACGTTTACATGAATACAACTTTAAAATAGAGTTTATTCCAGGTAGTGAGAATTCCAGAGCTGATTTTTTGTCCAGGATGCCTATCAGGAAGATTGTGTGAGTGAAGAATATGAAGAAGTGGAGTCAGTGGTAGCTACTTTGGATGGCATTCTGAGTACCCATAGTGTGGTATCTCGTGATGAATGGATGGCTGATGTTGCAGATGATAAAATTTTGTCTCAAGTCATGGTGTTTGTTACTCAAGGTTGGCCTGAAGTAAGGTGTCTTCTTGGACCAATTAGACCTTTTTCACAAGTTTCCAGTGAATTGTCCATAGTGAATGGTTTACTGGTCCGCAACAACTTAGTTGTTCCCCCATTCACAGTCAGGTCTAAATTGTTCCAAGCAGCTCACTCTGGTCATTTAGGAGTGGGAGCCACTTCTAAGAATCTAAAACAATATTTTTGGTGGCCCTCAATGGATTCCCAAGTCACTGCTTGGATATCATCTTGCAGTGCATGTTTGTTATCCGACAAACATTGGCTCACTCACAATACTCCCATACATGCAGTACCCTTGCCAGCAGAAGCCTGGTCCAAAGTTGCCGCTGACTTTTCTGGCCCTTTTCATTTGTTATCATCTGACAAAAGGTTCTTAATAGTTTTGATTGATTATTTTTCTAAATTGATTTATTTTATTTTGTTCCTAGTGCAAACACTGCTTCAATAACTAAATTTTTGTCTGGCATATTTGATTGTGAAGGTCCCCCAAGGGAACTCGTAACAGACAACGGCACACACTTTGTTACCACACACATGAAAGACTTTGTTGAGAAACATAACATCAAACATCTCAAGGTAGCATTGTATTCCACGACATCCAATGGTCTAGTTGAAATAGTAAATACATTTTTGAAGGAGGGAGTGCAAACGGCTTTGGCCACTGGGGCCTAGTGGATATCTTCCTGAAGCAAAAGGTTTGGAATTATCACCTCACTCCACACTCCACCATAGGAGTGTCTCCATTTTTTCTGTTAAGGAAAAGGAATCCCATGTCGGATCTCTGTCCTAATTGGTTAAAAGATACTGTACCCAAAGACAATCATTGCTATTGCACTGTTTCCAAGTTAGTCAAAGAAAGAGTGAAAGATCCACAAGCAAAACAGAAGTCACGCTATGATGCATCCCATGCCACAAAGTATATTGGGTTCTTGTTAGACAACCACACAAAGTTAAGAAAGGAGAATCTATATACTCAGATCCAATGAAAATTGATAAGGTTTCCAAAGGTGCTGTATACTTACAAGACAAGGGGTGGTGGTGTAAAAGAGATCTGGTTAAGCTATCTCCTGAGCAAGCTCTTGTCATTTTGAAATACAAAAAGATGGAGTCTGCTTTAATGTAGAAAGTGATGTTTCATCCACACGCAAGCTTCAACCACAGTTTCCGTCAAATTTGTCTATTCCTGATTCGGGAACGGTGGCCAGTAGTGATACCATGCATGATAATGTTTCTTTTCAGCCTCTTGATTCTGCATCTAGTGCATCTGATATAAATGGTCAGGTTGACTCCAGATCTGTACACAATGCTTCCATGCCTTCTAGATTTAAAGATTTCTATGTACATTAAATAGTTTTTTTATTCATTATAAAAGGGAAGATGATGTAGAGAGCTTCAGGTATGCTTACGTTTATGTTTGCACGCAGGTGATCATGCGAGTGATGATGTCTTCACATCACGAGCGTGATCACACGTGCTGCTTGTTTTTAAATTGTAATGGTTTGCCATGAGCCTCATGGCCGCGTTCTTTCCCCATGGTTTCCACAGCCATATCTCCGAATGCGGTTGTGACTTCATGGAGGATAGATCTGCGACCAAAGGGCTCCTGCTTATTTAGGAATAAATACTTCAAACCTTACCACGTCTTTACACCTTCATCTCTACTTGACATTCCTTTAAACTGACCCTCATTTACAGTCCTTTAAGTAAGGAGAAATGCTCACCTCATAAATTGCACAACTTGTCACATAAAGTGACGAAGATATACGATATTCACGCAGAGCCTGATTTAGAATTTTGCAATAGCGAAAAACTCTATTTGTTTCTAAATTCAAAATCATACCCCATGAAGCTTATTAATGTTAAACAACAGCTTTATAAAAAAAAAGTCAATAACCTTATGATATGCATCTGCGAGACCTGGTTCGGGTCCAAGCAATCAGAGGTTACTGGGCTTCAACTATGACAGTTGGAGTTGTTTATTACTGCTGTTGTGAGTCCTCCAAAGAACTGGTCCTGCAACGTTCATGCCCAGAACTAAGCGACATATCAAAGCTTACCTAAGTTCATGCAGTTCTGAAGGGGAAGAAGTCTCCTAAGTGCTACTCTTCAGCAAGTTGCTGCATGTTGCACTATGTTGAGTGGGGCCTTTCAATTGTTGGAGTCGGTCAGGGCTCCCAAACCACAGGGATACGGAGAGTGTCATATGGGTAGCAGATAGTACAGAGTTTATTTAGGTGGTGGTGGAAGGCCACCAGAAAACCATTTGGCTGAAGAATGTCAAAATTGGGTTTCGTCTTCTTGGTATTATGGACGCCATGAACCAAGGGCAGGCTTTGACCATGTAAAGTGCACAATCAAAATGATGGTCTTTCCATTAGACATTATGGGAACTTTCCAATCCCAGAAGTGACAGAGTGTCTTCCCAAGAAGTCATTCCTGTTTAGGCAAATAAAGGCAGCACTTGGAAAGGGAAGATGCACTGCAACAAATTTGGCCCTGATGTATTTGTCATGCTCTTCGCCCTCTTGCTATACATTTTTATTCCTGATTTTCTCAGCAGATAGAAATCTTTCTTTGCAATTATTCTCTTTCATCTGTTGTCTTGGTTAGCATCTTTAGCATCTTTTGCTCTTGTTTTCATTCTTTCTCAATTTGGGTCAATTTTTATTGTTATCAATGGACCTCTGTCTCACTCAGCCCTTGTCTCCTTCCAGATATCAAGGCAGCTTGGTGTTTTGCTGAATGCAGGCTACATCTTCAGTCAGAAACTACATTGATTTCCAAAGGAGGATTTCCTCCTACATCTTCAATCAAGAACTGTATTGATTGTCAAAAGAGGTTTTTGCCCTTTGTAGGGGTTTCCTCCTCGCTGTGACTCTCTAAAGGAGATACTTGTCACCTTTCAAGTACAATAATCTATGTAGGGATGTCGCCTCGCCTATTGGAGTAGTCACCCTTTTTTTGAGCAACGTCAAAGGGCCCTCGACAGACATGCTTTGTATCCAGCACTTGACAGGGCACCACTCGGGATTATCAAATAGTACCTTTTAGGACTTGCCTCTCTCGGAGGCAAGGAAGAGCAGTCTAAGTCATACTCAATGAGAAGATGAAGGTTAGACACTTGGAACACAGCAAAACACAATAATATCACTCAAAAATCCAACACTTTAGCCAGTGTAACACTCTGTAAAAAACATACTTTAATACACATATGGCAAAAAACTACACAAAATAAGGATTTACAAATAAAACCAGAACTATCTATCTTCATCCAAGCCAGAGATCTGACCCCAAATGTTATTATAGGCCTAGGTGGTATAGATTCCCTTAATACTGGTCCTGTTCATTATCCTCAGGTTCATTAGCTAGGTATGCAGACCATGGCCTCTAGGGTCAAAAACAGGTACTGGATCTCAACCACTTGCCAACCACCAGCTCACATTTCCCCCCATTTGCGTAGCCTGCATTGGCTGCCTGTAAAAAGGAGGATAGAGTTTAAGGCACTGACCCTCGCCTATAGAGCAGCTAGAAACATTGGCCCACAATACTTGAAGCAGAGACTCCAGAAATACCATCAGACCAGAGATTTGAGGTCGAACCACGGGAACTCCTAGTCATTCCCCGCTTCGCAAAGGCCAGGCTTGGCGGCCGATCGTTCCCTGTTAAAACCGCCTCTCTTTGGAATTCCATGCCGGAGCACATACGGAAAGCCAAGTCAGAACCTTTATTTAGGAAGACTCTGAAGACCTGGCTTTTTGGCTTACCTTAAAGCCTTGCAACCAGCCTTTATCTCTCTGCATCCGCTGCTAGCGCCGGGACACTTCCGTTGGAGGTAGCCGTGCGCTCTATAAGCTGCAATAATAATAATAATAATAATAATAATGCTTCTGTCGTTATTGAATGAGATTTGTGCTACTGCTTAGAGTGTAAGAGTTTCACAAGATGTCTCTATACTTCCTATGAGACCTTGCTGGACATAGACAATTAACAGCAGGAGTACCTAAGATAAGCAGAAAGGAGTGGCCAACCGCAAACATGGCAAGCAACAGTCATGCAAAGAGGGAACACTTGCAGGAGGAGCGTCTGGTGCCTGATTACACGGTAAGGAATACAGGAGTCAGTTAGCAGAAGGAGCTACTGTCTGGGTGACTAAAGGTGGTTCTGAGGCCCTTCCGCCAGAAACCCCATAATGTGTGCACAGTATTTAAAAAGCCCTGCAATTTGTAATCGCCGGTCGTGATTGCACTTTGTCAATGTCAGGGGGGACTGGACTAAATTAGCCAAGACAAAGTTCAAGAAAAGAGACTGAGGGTTCAAGAGCTGGTATCACTGGACTGACTTGTTGCATTTCTACAGTTTCTGAATCAGCCCAGCCTCACCTAGCTACCTTTCCAACTTACTCAGGCCAGAGGACGGAACTGATGGGCTCCTCGGGGTGCTTAAGGCAAGTGGGGGCTCAGAAAAGATTCCCTGCAGTGCAGACAGGGTCAGTCGCCTTTAAGACAACAACTCTTTGCACCAGGCGATGCAGACAGATACTGTAAGCTTTTTCACCTGCAAAGCACCATGGTGACCTCATGCCCTTGGTTCACACAGGCCTCCTGACAACCCCCAAGGTTCTTCAGAGGCAGCTGACGTTTTGGCCCCTTCTTCCAGACACGTTCTCCTCTGTAGGTGCAGTGCAGAGTCCTCTCTCACAGCAAGCAGGGCTTGTCTCCAATTCATAACCAGACTTGGTCAAAGTCTGGTGGGGGGATAGCACTAACGGAGAGTCTGTCTCTAGAGCTCAGTCCTCCTCCAATGTACGGGTGCACAGCCCCTTTCTTGGCCATGGGGGATTATGGCACAACCTAGTGGTCGCGATGGACACTGTTTATCATCACAGCTGGCCAATCACCTCTCTTTCCCAGCTCGAATTATATTGGGCTACTCAAAGCAAACCTTGCATGGCCATTGTATTGCAGAACTGTGGACAACAGGAGCCTCCATCTGGGCTGTTTCTATCTGGCCTTGGTACAGATGTTTATTGGGCCACATAGAAGGCCACAGCTCTTGTAAATGTAGATCATGCAGAAAAAGGGGTAGGAGCTCAGAGTTCTGCAGCAGAGGCATAGTGACAAGCTTCGAAGAGAGGATTCTCTGCCACCCACATCCACAGAAGTATGTAATCCACTGTGCCCTGCTCAAATGGGGACTAAAGCAGAAATGGCAGAACTCCTCTTCACCAGTGACCTGGGCAGCCTTGCACAAAGCTCACCTTTCACGTTATCTCACACATGGGAAATTTAAAATGGATTCCACAACGCGTTCTTACTAATGGGTACAAATGTCCAGATTTACTATAGTTTTGCTGTGTGCACTCACTCGCTGATCAACTTTCACAAGAAGAAACGAATTTGCACTGAAAGTTGATGAAAGCTCATTGCAAGAATGCTTTGTGTCTCCCCACGCCTAAGCCTCTTAGGCAACTGACCGCAGATAGTAATTTGTACTGAAGACACAAATGCACACAACAGCTGACCAAGGTCAAGCACTTAAATTCCACCAGTTTCATATATCCCACACAAGTGCAACTACTCCCGGCATCCGCTGCTGAGGGATGTCAATTAATAGAGAAAGTCCACAAAAAAGGAAGGTGCACTCTGGTTGAAGTCAGTCAGGAAACAGACGTAGTCCAAAAAATCTTCTTTTTATTAAAGTTGTTTGTTTTTTAAAACTGGCACACAGCCAACGCGTTTCATTACCTAGTGCCACGGGAACTTCGTCAGGGCTGTAATAATCATAACATAAATAACATAAATATACATATAAAACATACAAGTACACACCACACATTAGACAATAAAATTTAGACAATACCAAACATTACGCATGAGATGACCCAAGATCAAAACGAGAATTAAAACACACAATTTTTAAAAGAACCACATGACAACAATAAAATGCCAAGAAAGGTAAAATACATAAACATGTGAAAAAGAACACATATGACCATACAATTCAACCAAAAAATATACGTATAAAGAGCGGGGGAAAAGAAAGGTGGGAAGAATAGGAAGTATATATTAATATTTAGACAGTAAGAAGAAGTGAGGTCAGCATAAGGAAGGCCCACTGTCAGGGGCTACAAGCCAGAAAGAGGAAAAAATAATAAAAAGAAAAGGTGATGAAAAGAAGGGAAGAAAAGGTGATGGAAAAATATATAAGCAGGGAGAAAATGTTGAAAGAACAGAAGAAATCCAATAATATGAGAAGGCATCTCACCTTGCTCAAAGGTCAAGTAAATAGATGTAACCGGAATTGACCGAAAAAGTTCCGTAAGGTGTATTGTCACCAACTTAGATTGCCCAATTAATCAGTCCAAGTATCTCTAATGGAGAAACAGTACAACACAACCATTCAACAGATAAACAGAATACAAGAATACAGCCCTCAAATAATAACACTTAATTCCATTCAAAGCACCTGGCCAAACATGCCCCATTACCAAGATTATTATCAAAGGACAAGGGGACGGTACTGCGAAAGGCCATAATTAAGACTGTTCGTATTGGTGATAGGTAATCTGAAAATAGGGCAAACGCAGACTGTCTCACCTTGAACATAGAAAAATCATCCAAAACGATATATTTTATCTCATTATACGTAGCACAAAGGTAAAAACAGCCGCTCCCATTCGTTCTGAGAGGCCAAATATGGAAAATACCAAACAGCAATATCTGCAAATGAAAAGAAGCAGGCGGGCGTAAGTGTGATGCATAAATAAAAACGCTCAACCAAGCTAGAAAGGTGAAGTGGGGGAACAGCGCTGGCAATAACCATCGCTGTAAGAGATAGCGCAAGATAGCGTAAGTAGACTGGTTGTATTTCAAACGCAAACTATCTCACCTTAGAACGGGTCAAATGGGCATCCAAAGTATGAAGCCCCAGAGCACACAGTGGTCCTCAAGTATAGAACAAACAACTGTCGATAAAGCCCAAAATTGCGTTCTGCAAGCGAAAAAATATATTAATAATATTAAAGAGTGAGCGTGTAGTCTCACCATAACCGTTGTGAATGAAGCGCATACCAAACGTTATAGTAATCCCCAGAGGTCACCGGTGCATGCAAACCCACTTTCCTAGCGCGCTACTACAGCAATAAAAAGTGACATCAGTGCCAGTTCTCCCTAGTGCGATGCCGGTAGAAGAAAGGCATAGAGAACCGGTAACTCGGCCAGCAGAGCCAAAATAGTCTTGACGCACATATCACGTCATACCTAAATAGGTACCGGCATCGCACCACACGCTCACTCTTTAATATTATTAATATATTTTTTCGCTTGCAGAACGCAATTTTGGGCTTTATTGACAGTTGTTTGTTCTATACTTGAGGACCACTGTGTGCTCTGGGGCTTCATACTTTGGATGCCCATTTGACCCGTTCTAAGGTGAGATAGTTTGCGTTTGAAATACAACCAGTCTACTTACTCTATCTTGCTCTATCTCTTACAGCGATGGTTATTGCCAGCGCTGTTCCCCCACTTCTGACTGACTGACTGACTGACTGACTGACTGACTGAGGTATTTATAGAGCGCACTAATGCCGAGGCGTCTTGGCGCTGAGATAATGACAGTCCATCCTGAATGACTGACCTAGGTCCTGGAAAAAAGCCAAGTTTTTATCAACTTTCTGAAAAGGGGCCTACTATTCTGCAGTCTTAGATGTGTAGGGAGGGAGTTCCACAATTTGGCCGCTTGGTGAGAGAACCCCTGCCACCCCATCTGGCTCTTCTTATCCTAGGGACAAGAACCAGTCCGGTGTTTGCAGACCTAAGACATCGAGTAGGCAGATATCGGCGGGAACAAGCGTTGAATATCTGCCGCCCCTCCTCCATATATGGCTTTATGCACTAAACAAAGCGCTTTGAAGTCTATTCTTCGGCGGACTGGTAGCCAATGGAGGAGTCTTAGGCTCGTGGAAGTGGGGTGGTGTTTGGGTAAGTTTAACAATACTCTTGCAGCCGCGTTTTGTATGGATTGAAGTTTGGAAAGCTGCCTGACTCCTGCGCCTAAGTATAGTGCATTACAATAGTCAGTTCTAGAAGACACCAATGCGCCAACCACTGTTTTCCTTAATGAAAGTGGTATAAATGGAAGAATCTTCCGTAAAATTTTTAGTGTAAAGAAGCAGGCCGAAAACACTTGGTTGATCTGAGAAGTAAGCGTTAGCTCTTTATCGACCATAAACCCCAAATTTCTTGCCTTCGGTGTCGGGACAGGGAAAGTTCCGGCCTCAGACGGCCACCAGAGTTCACTCCAGACCGAGGGCTTATGGCCGAACTCTATAACCTCGGTTTTACCCGTGTTTAATTTCAAAAAGTTAGAGTTCATCCAACCCATCAGTGCCAGTAAGCAGTTCCGGAACCTTTCCGCCATCAGATCTACATCTTGTGTGACTGACACCACTAACTGAGTGTCGTCAGCATATGACACTAGAGAAAAACCATGACTTTTTATTAGTCTGGCCAATGGGGCTACGTAAACATTGAACATAGTGGGGGACAGGGCAGACCCCTGGGGAACTCCACAAGGGAGAGTAAACTTTCCTGACCGAAGACCATTCCAATGAATTGCCTGTACCCTGTTGGCCAAATATGAGGCCAGAAGGGCCAGGGCCTTTTCCTCAATACCGGCCGCTTTCAGTCGTTGCACCAACACCTGATGGTTTACGGTGTCGAACGCTGCGGTTAGATCTAGTAGTATCAGGATGGACCTGCCCCTCCATCCATCACTTTTCTTATCTCTTCCATCGCCATAATCAAGGCAGATTCTGTAGAGTGGAGAGCTCGAAAACCATGCTGCGTTGAATCCAGTATGTTGTTCTTGTCTAGGTGTTCCGTCAGCTCTTTGTTTAAGGCTTTCTCGAGTAGCTTGGAAGGAAACGGGAGGCAGGAAATCGGTCGGTAGTTCTTAACCTCCAAAGGGTCTAAGCGCAGGTTTTTAGTATAGGCCTGATACAGACCTTTTTCCAACACTGTGGAAAAACACCTGAAAAGATGATAGTATTCAGTGTTTTAGTCAGACCCGCACTAATAGCCTCAGGAGCAAGATGTAAAATGAAAGGGGACACGGGTCCAATGGAGACCCGGACTTAATTTTTAACAGTAGATCTGTGACTTCATTCTGATCTAAAGTTTGGAACTGAGTTAGAGTTCCATCTGGGGCAGGACCTTCTTGTCGCTCAATATCAGTCCCTCCTAAGAGTGGTATGGTGACAAGGAGCTCATTATAAACGGTCTGCACTTTGTGCTGAAAAAAGTCAGCCATTTTATCCACTATTGCTTGATTGGGCGAAAAAACCGTGTCCCGTGGGCATTTGGATAGGGTACTAACGGTTTTAAACAGTTCTTTCGATGAGTTCGACGCCTCCTGGATTTTGAGAGAAAAATATTTTGATTTGGATTGTTTTATGACTGATTTATATTCCTCCAAAACGAGGTTGTAGTTACTCCTATGATCAGCACTATAGTCCGATCTCCAGATTCGTTCATGACGTCTACACTTGATTTTTAGCTGTTTGAGCTCAGTGGAGTACCAAGGAGATGAGACTTGTTTCCTCCTTTGTGGTTTAGACTCTTCCGGCGCCAGCTTGTTTACTGCCTGATTTAGCCATATTTCATAGTTATCGGCTGCCTGGTTGGAGTCCAAGATATCCGGTATGTTTCTAGATAAAGCCGAGATCAAATCCTGTTTTTGAATTAGTTTCCAGGGGCGGGATTTCACCAGCGTGGAAATTCTACGTCCTCTGCAAATTGCTGCTGTCCTAACAGTAAAGTGGACGGTCGCATGGTCTGACCATTGAACTTGTTGTACTCTCGTCACTACTGTGTCGGAGTTGTTAGTGAAAAGTCCATCCAGCGTATGTCCCGCTTGATGCGTGGGCTCTAAAACTATCTGGCTCATGCCATATCCGGCCAAAATGTCCGTCAGACATGAAGTATCGGTGTCATTATTTAATTCCAGATGGAAATTAAAATCTCCAAGAACCGTGTAGGTGTCAGTGTCTAGGCAAGATTCTAAAAGGTCTGCAGAGACGTTAAAAAAGCGGCTCTGGTGCCCGGGGGTCTATAAATAAGAACTCCTGGGAAAAAGTTCGTGGTTGTTTCTTTTGATGCTAAAGGACATTGCCTCAGCTTCTAGTGTAGCTTCGTGCCTCATCGTCACAGTGTAGTGGGATCGGTAGATCAGCGCTAGACCTCCTCCTTTGGATCCCTTTCTGTCTACATGGACTACAAAATAGCCCGCAGGCACTGCTGCTCCCAGTCAGGGTCCGAGAAGTTATTTGCCCAAGTTTCCGTGAGAAACAGCAGATCGGGATTTTCTGCTTGGATTAGAAGCTCTAGCTCGTATTTATGTTTGACCATGGATCGAGTATTGAGTAGGATACAGTGAATATTTTCTGTCTCATTCTGGTCGGGTCCCTGTGTTTGTGCCGGTGGATGGGGAACAGTGTTCTTTCGAGGAGCTACATTATTATTTCTGTTATAGCCCGAAGAAATTGGTAAGTACAGGATTCCCAGCCCACATGTGCTACAATTCCTCGAATTTAGATTTAATGTGTCTGGGATTGACACCGGTTGGCGGCACTCACCATGTCTAAGGGCAAGGAGTTCCTCCCGGGAGTAGCTAAAAGTCCTGTTTTGGGCAGGGGTCCCTGCGCTAGGCGCATTCCGGGCGCTGACGGGCGCAGACGGGCTTGCCTTTGGCGCGCCCGCTGCGCGCGCCCGCTGCGCGATCGCAACATCCGGCAATTTAAGGACGGAGGAGCGGGAAAAGTTATGCGTCTAGAACGCTGACCCCTTACTCCGTGATCAGCGTGTGCACTATGACTTTGCCCAGTACCCTAAATTCTGACACACAGTGGCAATATTAAAACAATTACACAATTCCAGCAGTGAGAGCGCGATCCAATTTTAAAATTCAATGCTGATAAAAACACAGTATTACAATGATAAAACAGACTTGTGCGCAGACCTTCGCTTCGCTTCCCCCCAGATTCAACAGCAATTCAGGATAGAATGATTACCGCTGCGCGATCGCAACATCCAGCAATTTAAGGAAGGAGGAGCGGGAAAGGTTATGCGTCTAGAACGCTGACCCCTTACTCCGTGATCAGCGTGTGCACTATGACTTTGCCCAGTACCCTAAATTCTGACACACAGTGGCAATATTAAAACAATTACACAATTCCAGCAGTGAGAGCGCGATCCAATTTTAAAATTCAATGCTGATAAAAACACAGTATTACAATGATGAAACAGACTTGTGCGCAGAGCTTCGCTTCGCTTCCCCCCAGATTCACCAGCAATTCAGGATAGAATGATTACCGCTGCGCGATCGCAACATCCGGCAATTTAAGGACGGAGGAGCGGGAAAAGTTATGCGTCTAGAACGCTGACCCCTTACTCCGTGATCAGCGTGTGCACTATGACTTTGCCCAGTACCCTAAATTCTGACACACAGTGGCAATATTAAAACAATTACACAATTCCAGCAGTGAGAGCGCGATCCAATTTTAAAATTCAATGCTGATAAAAACACAGTATTACAATGATAAAACAGACTTGTGCGCAGAGCTTCGCTTCGCTTCCCCCCAGATTCAACAGCAATTCAGGATAGAATGATTACCGCTGCGCGATCGCAACATCCGGCAATTTAAGGAAGGAGGAGCGGGAAAGGTTATGCGTCTAGAACGCTGACCCCTTACTCCGTGATCAGCGTGTGCACTATGACTTTGCCCAGTACCCTAAATTCTGACACACAGTGGCAATATTAAAACAATTACACAATTCCAGCAGTGAGAGCGCGATCCAATTTTAAAATTCAATGCTGATAAAAACACAGTATTACAATGATAAAACAGACTTGTGCGCAGAGCTTCGCTTCGCTTCCCCCCAGATTCACCAGCAATTCAGGATAGAATGATTACCGCTGCGCGATCGCAACATCCGGCAATTTAAGGACGGAGGAGCGGGAAAGGTTATGCGTCTAGAACGCTGACCCCTTACTCCGTGATCAGCGTGTGCACTATGACTTTGCCCAGTACCCTAAATTCTGACACACAGTGGCAATATTAAAACAATTACACAATTCCAGCAGTGAGAGCGCGATCCAATTTTAAAATTCAATGCTGATAAAAACACAGTATTACAATGATAAAACAGACTTGTGCGCAGAGCTTCGCTTCGCTTCCCCCCAGATTCACCAGCAACTCAGGATAGAATGATTACCGCTGCGCGATCGCAACATCCGGCAATTTAAGGAAGGAGGAGCGGGAAAGGTTATGCGTCTAGAACGCTGAGCCCTTACTCCGTGATCAGCGTGTGCACTATGACTTTGCCCAGTACCCTAAATTCTGACACACAGTGGCAATATTAAAACAATTACACAATTCCAGCAGTGAGAGCGCGATCCAATTTTAAAATTCAATGCTGATAAAAACACAGTATTACAATGATAAAACAGACTTGTGCGCAGAGCTTCGCTTCGCTTCCCCCCAGATTCAACAGCAATTCAGGATAGAATGATTACCGCTGCCGATCGCAACATCCGGCAATTTAAGGAAGGAGGAGCGGGAAAGGTTATGCGTCTAGAACGCTGACCCCTTACTCCGTGATCAGCGTGTGCACTATGACTTTGCCCAGTACCCTAAATTCTGACACACAGTGGCAATATTAAAACAATTACACAATTCCAG
This sequence comes from Calotriton arnoldi, assembly GCA_963921515.1. NCBI lineage: Eukaryota > Metazoa > Chordata > Amphibia > Caudata > Salamandridae > Calotriton > Calotriton arnoldi. The sequence continues at coordinate 672,266 of CAWUFW010008755.1, read as the reverse complement.
CAGTGAGAGCGCGATCCAATTTTAAAATTCAATGCTGATAAAAACACAGTATTACAATGATAAAACAGACTTGTGCGCAGAGCTCGCATCGCTTCCCCCAGATTCACCAGCAATTCAGGATAGAATGATTACCGCTGCGCGATCGCAACATCCGGCAATTTAAGGAAGGAGGAGCGGGAAAGGTTATGCGTCTAGAACGCTGACCCCTTACTCCGTGATCAGCGTGTGCACTATGACTTTGCCCAGTACCCTAAATTCTGACACACAGTGGCAATATTAAAACAATTACACAATTCCAGCAGTGAGAGCGCGATCCAATTTTAAAATTCAATGCTGATAAAAACACAGTATTACAATGATAAAACAGACTTGTGCGCAGAGCTTCGCTCGCTTCCCCCAGATTCAACAGCAATTCAGGATAGAATGATTACCGCTGCGCGATCGCAACATCCGGCAATTTAAGGAAGGAGGAGCGGGAAAGGTTATGCGTCTAGAACGCTGACCCCTTACTCCGTGATCAGCGTGTGCACTATGACTTTGCCCAGTACCCTAAATTCTGACACACAGTGGCAATATTAAAACAATTACACAATTCCAGCAGTGAGAGCGCGATCCAATTTTAAAATTCAATGCTGATAAAAACACGGTATTACAATGATAAAACAGACTTGTGCGCAGAGCTTCGCTTCGCTTCCCCCCAGATTCAACAGCAATTCAGGATAGAATGATTACCGCTGCGCGATCGCAACATCCGGCAATTTAAGGAAGGAGGAGCGGGAAAGGTTATGCGTCTAGAACGCTGACCCCTTTCTAGCTTGGTTGAGCGTTTTTATTTATGCATCACACTTACGCCCGCCTGCTTCTTTTCATTTGCAGATATTGCTGTTTGGTATTATCCATATTTGGCCTCTCAGAACGAATGGGAGCGGCTGTTTTTACCTTTGTGCTACGTATAATGAGATAAAATATATCGTTTTGGATGATATTTCTATGTTCAAGGTAAGGCAGTCTGCGTTTGCCCTATTCTCAGATTACCTATCACCAATACGAACAGTCTTAATTATGGCCTTTCGCAGTACCGTCCCCTTGTTCTTTGATAATAATCTTGGTAATGGGGCATATTTGGCCAGATGCTTTGAATGGAATTAAGTGTTATTATTTGAGGTCTGTATTCTTGTATTCTGTTTATCTGTTGAATGGTTGTGTTGTACTGTTTCTCCATTAGAGATACTTGGACTGATTTAATTGGGCAATCTAAGTTGGTGACGATGCACCTTATGGAACTTTTTCGGTCAATTCCGGTTACATCTACTTACTTGACTTTTGAGCAAGGTGAGATGCCTTCTCATATTATTGGATTTCTTCTGTTCTTTCAACATTTTCTCCCTGCTTATATATTTTTCCATCACCTTTTCTTCCCTTCTTTTCATCACCTTTTCTTTTTATTATTATTTCCTCTTTCTGGCTTGTAGCCCCTGACAGTGGGCCTTCTTTATGCTGACCTCACTTCTTCTTACTGTCTAAATATTAATATATACTTCCTATTCTTCCCACCTTTCTCTTCCCCCGCTCTTTATACGTATATTTTTGGGTTGAATTGTATGGTCATATGTGTTCTTTTTCACATGTTTATGTATTTTACCTTTCTTGGCATTTTATTGTTGTCATGTGGTTCTTTTAAAAAATTGTGTGTTTTAATTCTCGTTTTGATCTTGGGTCATCTCATGCGTAATGTTTGGTATTGTCTAAATTTTATTGTCTAATGTGTGGTGTGTACTTGTATGTTCTATATGTATATTTATGTTATGATTATTACAGCCCTGACGAAGTTCCCGTGGCACTAGGGAACGAAACGCGTTGGCTGTGTGCCGGTTTTAAAAAACAAACAACTTTAATAAAAAGAAGATTTTTTGGACTACGTCTGTTTCCTGACTGACTTCAACCAGAGTGCACCTTCCTTTTTTGTGGACTTTCTCTAGTAATTTGTACTGACACCGTTGCCCTGATTCTGCACCAGTGCACAATACTAATTTTCAAGCTAAAAAGGCATAATTTGGACAAGAACTTTCATAAGCATGCGAACAATAGTACATTTACTCCAATTCGACTTTTTCCTGTTCACACAATTCAGTGCTGTAGATGTCAATGATTCTAACGTTCTCCAGCTCCATGTGTTATAGTGCAGGCACATTCTCTAAGATAGGTGAACATTCTAGTTCTTTGTTAGAACTCTATAATCTTCACAAGCAGCTGTAATGGAAAGAGGGCGTAGTGATATGTGGGTTGATACTATAATGAGGCTTGTCACAAGTACTAGTTATGGATCTCCAGGGTAGGTATCGAGCAGCTAGGAGGCAATCAAAATGCACCATTTTTGATAGTGTAGAGCTGTCTGATTTACAATTTGAGTTAGCTCTTGCAGTTGTTCTGGTGACTCTTGATTCTTCCGCTTCCAGAAAAGTAAGAGGAATGTAGCTGGGCTTTAGCAATGAGTTGGCAAAAGAGGCATGGACCAATAGGACCACCACCTCAGCACTACGACCGGTTCCTGGTGCTAGATTCTGTTGTGCTGAAGCTGACGCATGGCCTTTTATTCCAGATATTTGCACCTGTAAATGAATAATGGGTGTAAGATTGTTCAGGTCAGCTCGGCAAACAGATACATCCACTGCAAGAATCTATGTTTGACCGCATGGTCACTGGTTTGAATTCCAGCAGGTCCACTCAGCCTTTCATTCTCCTGAGGTCAATAAATGGAGTACCATTCAGTTGGGTAACAATAAACATCTGTTATTTCTGTCAGCACAAAGATACCCCTGTTGGGGTGAACATGCTCTTTACAAATATAGGTTATGTCATTTCATGAAGAACAAGTTGCTTACCTTTGATAATGCCTTATCTCGTAGAGACTCTATCTAGCCACAGATTCCTTACCTTAGAATAGCAGCCTTTGCTATGGTGGAAAGAGCACACAAACCCTCTGAGGGATGCTTCTTGGCCAGTGCGTAGCAGATCTTAATGCAGAGTACAATCCATCAGAAGATGGTTAATTTCTGCACAGCCTCCCTCTTTTTTGGCTTCGACATATCCCACGAAGTGCTGAAAAGGTTTTGTGGGTCAATGTAGAACAACAATGCTCTTTAAGGGTCCAACTGGTGGAGTCTCTCCTCTTCCTTAGAAGGATGAGGTGGAGTGTAAAAGGTAGGCAAAGTGATGAACTGGTCTACGTGGAACAAGGTAACTACCTGCAGGCAAGAAGGATGCTCGGGTCAGAAGAACCAGTTTATCTGAAGAGAAAGAAACGTATGGAGGCTGAGATGAAAGCACCTGCAATGCCTTGACCCTCCAGGCAGATGTAATTGCCACCAGAAAGGCTGTCTTGATGATGAGAAGCCTAAGAGGGCAGGTACGAAGTGGCTCAAAGGGAGCACACAGAAAGGTAAGAACCAAGTTAAGGTCCCATTGAGGCATAGGGAAGGGAGCTGGAGAAAATAAGTGGTGCAAACCTTTAATGAAACTATTTACAATAGGGGATTCGAAGAGGGAAGGCTGATCTGGCAGCTGCAGAGATGGCAGATAAATAACCCTTCATTGTGCCCAATGCAGAGCCCTGCTGGGCCAGGGTAAGTGTTAGAGGGAACGTTGTGGTTGGTCACACTCTTCTGCGTACCTCTCCCCTCTCAGAATCTCTTTCACACTTTGCTCGGTCACTTGGCAAGAAAGAACCATGTGTTAAAATATCATAGTTTATTAAACAATTCAAAAGCATAAAAGAAAATACTTCAATTAAAGTGTGCCCATCAACATATGGGTAAGATCAGAAATAACTGCATCAACAATGTTAAAGATCAATTGGTTCAATTCAAACAGAAATGTATATCTATCAAGTAATCCATGAGCAGCCGATCAAGGGGCAGCCCTGAATTCAAGAGTGATACAAATGATAGCATTCAGAGGACAAACTTCTTATTGAGATAAAATAACAATATTCAAGACTACACATTTAAACTGAAATAAATGCAATTGCTTGGGTACAGATGACCTGAAGTAAATAATCTGACAAAGCCAAAAGGCAGAATTATTGAGTCAGATAGTCTGACAAAGTCAATGGGCAGAATTTGACAAAGGCAATAGGCAACATTATTAAGTCAGATAGACTGACAAAGTCAATAGGCAAAATCTGACAAAGCCAATAGGCAAAATTATTAAGTCAGATAGACTGACAAAGTCAATAGGCGAAATCTGACAAAGCCAATAGGCAAAATTATTAAGTCAGATAGACTGACAAAGTCAATAGGCAAAATCATTAAGTCAGATAGACTGACAAAGTCAATAGGCAAAATCTGACAAAGCCAATAGGCAAAATTATTAAGTCAGATAGACTGACAAAGTCAATAGGCGAAATCTGACAAAGCCATTAGGCAAAATTATTAAGTCAGATAGACTGACAAAGTCAATAGGCAAAATCATTAAGTAGGAGCATTATCACCTTGGCAATAGGAGCTCTGGGCCCAGTCAGGAGCGATTGATCAGTCGGGAACCCTCACACGGCACCTGGGTGCTGGTTTGAAGAGAATTCGAAGCCACACCCTGGGTGCAGCTGTTTTATATGCTTGAATGCAGAAGTTTTACCCTCTCTGACGTAGGTCCTGACGCAGCCCTTGACCGCCCTCTTGTAACTATGGAAAATTCCACCCATAGGACTGAGAAGTGGTATCATGGTGAAATTAGGGGCTTTTGACAGGTGGTCAGTGCTCCTGACCGCAAAAAGTAAACAAAGGATAATTTTTACCATAAGAAAGCTCAGAGTTAACATTTTAATACATTAATTCTTTGTCACGCAGCCCGTCTTTCACAGGTTCGATTAAGCAAGCGCGGAAAGTTTCTTAACTAAAAAATATTGCACATGTACTTGTGAAACCGCCAGATGTACCAAAAATGTCCTACGTGTGTGGGCTAATCTAATTCTCGTAACTGTGGAAATTTACAAGGGGGAGGGGAGAGTTTGTCGCGGAGGATGGCGCAAGCCTCTGCTGTCAGGTTAGTGAAGTCTATGAGACCAGTTCTTAAGTTATTGGGCCTATACATATCTCTTACAAAGGTATGGTTGGTCTTGTATGTAGGTCTGTGAGAAGGTGAACTTGGGCCTATGTGTGGATTTGTAAGAAAGTGAAGGACCGTGGACAACTTAAAGACCCTTTATCTAGGCCTCAGTGGTGGGGCTTATCTAGGGATGCCAGGTTTGAAGGGTATTGCAGAATGGGGTGTGGGTGTCTGTTAGATGGTAAAACGGGACCCTCCTACATAAGGATAAACAAAAGATCTTGGGAAATGGGTGCAGATAAAGGGTCAATCTGTTTGACTGTACACCATGCCATAAACGTGCTCCAACGGCTGGCATACACTGTCTTGGTGGAGGGTTGCCTGTGAGAAGTTGGCCTGGTATATGCTGTCCACTAATTATAGTGGGCACCTTGCACCAGTCCAAACAACCCCTTATTGGAGATAGGTTAAAGACAACCTTTATTGAAAGCTATCCTAGTGGTAGCTATGGAGAGCAGCCTTCAGGCTAAGTCTTGAAGGAATGTAAAGCAGCTTGTTTTACCAGCCTATAATCTCTTGAGTGACCAAATGAAAGAGGACCACACCAGGTATATATTCAAAATATATGTATTTATTGCTAAACACACCCCTCTAGTCTCTTTATGAGGCTAGAGTTCGAAATACATAAGTTATAAGTCAGTTATCAACAGTAATAGCACAAATACACGTTTGAGCCCTAGGGGCGTACCAAACCATATACCAATAAAGTGGTATAAGAACCACGACTGAGCTAGACACAAGGCCTAGAGCCTGTAGAAGTGCTTGGACCACAAGGAACCATCCAAGGTAGTGACACAGGGGACCCACGGGGGACGCGTGCAGTGTGAGAACACAGCCGCGAATCGCCGTTGACTTCTATGGGGAAAGTCGCGGTTGGAATTTTAAAGAAAAGGGACACTTAGAGGAGGACTTGGAGCAAACTCTTTTAGAACTGGGTCGTTCTAGAGTCTATACCCACGGGAGCACCGGAGTACTCGTGTTACCTCACCCAGGAAGCCGGGTGCATAGGTGTCTTTCGGGGTCGGGTTTCGTCGGCGTTTTCAATAGCGATCTGCTGCAAAGTGCTGCTGGCGGCCAAGTCGAAAGTGTTCGGGTGGATCCAAAGGTGGATCGAAGATCTGAAGAACCTGAAAGCAGAGGGGACAGAGTCTGGGTCACTAGCCAGTGACCAGGAAGGCGATGAGCGGATGCCCACCGATGTCGAGTGCTTCAGGTAGGTTGACGGTCGTCTTGACTCTTCAGCCACGAGGTCCAGGAGGCGTCGACGACGACCAGGAGCTGGATTCGAGCTGTACCACAACGTCTGTCGATTGCTGAGGTGTCGGCGACCGGATTGGACCCAACAAGCCTTGGCAACAGCAAGTCTCGTGGAAATAGAAGAAGGACGGTGGTGCAGACCAGCAAGGTCTGAGGGACTCACCCAGCGAGGGTAAGTCAGGGCACGCCTGGAGCAACCAGGAAAGCCCAAGCAGAAGAAGATTGGCCTTTGGGAGGGCCTACTAGCCAATGGACTAGCGACCGCGAAGGAGCCTCAAGTGGACGCACTTGGAGCTGGCTCACGGGACACTCGTGGAGTGGAGGCCAGTGATCTTCGGTGCAGTCGGTGCTGGAGGCGGGGGCTACTCGGAGCCCAAAGGACAACTTCGTGGGAGCCCAGAAAGAGGATGCACTTGCAAATGTGCTCGGTGTCCAGGGGTCACGGTTCCACGTTACCCACGACAGCTACGGGCCTCAGCTTTGCTGGGGACTCAGGGCAGCCTTGGGGAAGTCTGGAAATCCACCTCTGGTGATGTAAAGACTTCGGCGTCCGGTGGGAGCTTCAGCGATGCAGACCGGACAATTGCTTCTTTGGTGCCTGCCAAGCAGGGGAGTCACTCCTTGACCCCAAGGGAGATTCTTCAGTCCTCTAATCTTAAAGTAGAGCGTCGAAGGTCCAGGATTCTGTGTCAGAGTTTCGTCCAGGTAAATCTAAAGTCCTAAGGACTGGGGTCCCATACTTATACCAAGTTAGGGGGATGGACATACTCTGGGGACCCACCTATGGGAGGGTCAGGGCAGAGGGGTGGTTACACCCCTTTCCCATTGTCCAGTTTCGCGCCAGAGCAGGGGCTGGAAGCCCCTGAGCCGGTTTGAACTGGGGTATGCACAGGGACACCAAATGTGCCCCCAGTGCAGGACTTCAAAGCACCAGAGAGTGCTCCCGCCCAGCCCCAATGCACACTATCCTGTCTGGGGAGGTGGTTACACCTCCCTGCAACAGGAAACCTATTGTCCAGGCCTCCCCTGCCAGAGTTTCAGTCAGCAGCAGGAGGCCAGACTTGTGTCTGTGGCAGCAGCATCCATTTTGTGATGCCAGGGCTTTGCAAAGTCAGTACCGGGTATACCGGTGTGTACATGTCTCTCCCTCTAGAAGGGTGGAATGCTACCCCGCCGCCAGAACTGGCGGGGGGTAGTATTCCAAGATGTTTGACACCAAACACGACATGTTTCCGTGCAGCCATCCCAAAGTTAGCATTTAACGCGAGGTTATAATGCGCTTAAGAGTATATGGTCAGGCTGCACTACAAACAGCATCAGAGAAGGGTCTCCGAACACTGCAGAGGGGCTCTGCTCATGCAGGGGCACCCTCTCACATAGGAACCAAGCACTCTGCCTTCAGGATTGATAAGGCCTGCCATAGGAGTGACTTATAGGTTTATATGTGTGTATCTATGTAGTGATATAGGTAGCCTATATCACAGTAAGAGGTGCATGCACCACCTTACCCAGGCTGCAGTAGCAGACCTGTGGTGTCATTTTGGCTGGCCTTCCAGGGGTGGCATAATACATGCTTCAGCCCCTGGCAGGCCTCTGAGGTACCTATGCCCTGGGTACATAGTAGACCATATACTAGGGACTTACAAGGGCACTCCAGATTCCAATCAGAGATGTGCCTAGGGCACATGGAAACCATTTTAGAGAGGAAGCAGCTAGGCTGGGGTTCTGATTAGCAGGGCCCCAGCCAGACTAAAGTCGAAAAACAGTGAAGCATCAGCAAAAAGTGGGGGTACCCATGTGAAGCAGATCCTACTCTCCTACACAACCCCCCAAACGTAGGGACATTAAACTAACCTTGCCCAGTTAAGTCTTCATGTTCTAAGTGGCAGTACCTAGAGAGTCCATCTGCATTGGCATGGTTACTCCCAGGTCTATGTTCCACTGTGAAGTCCATCCCCTGTAGGGAAATGGACCACCTAAGCAGTTTGGGGTTTTCACCCTTCATTTGTTTTAGCCATAAGAGGGGCTTATGGTCTGTTTGAACAAGGAAGTGAGTACCAAACAAGTATGGCCTCAACTTCTTCAGAGCCCAGACCACAGCAAAGGCCTCCCTCTCAATGGCTGACCAACGTTTCTCTCTAGGGGTCAGCCTTCTGCTAATAAAAGCTACTGGCTGATCCTGACCTTCATCATTCAATTGTGACAGTACAGCCCCTACCCCCAATTCAGATGCATCTGTTTGGACAATGAACTTCTTGGAGTAATCAGGACTATGTAGAATGGGAGCAGTGCACATGGCCTGCTTTAGGTCATCAAATGCCTTTTGACAGCTAACTGTCCACTGAACCTTTTTGGGCGTTTTCTTGGAAGTTAAGTCATTCAGGGGTGTCACTATTGATCCATACCCCTTGACAAATCTCCTATAGTACTCAGTCAGGCCTAAAAAGGCTCTCACCTGAGTCTGGGTAGTTGGAGCAGTCCAGTCCATGATGGTCTGGATCTTGCTCTGCAAGGGTTGAACCTGGCCTCCACCCACAAGGTGGCCCAGGTACACAACCTGACTCTGCCCTATCTGGCACTTGGTGGCCTTGATAGTCAGGCCTGCTTTCTGCAGGGCCTGTAAAACATTTCTGAGGTGGACCAGGTGATCCTCCCAGGTGGAGCTAAAGACAGCAATATCATCTAGATATGCTGCACTATAGGCTTCCAGACCTGTAAGGACTGTATTCACCAACCTCTGAAAAGTGGCAGGTGCATTCTTCAGACCAAAGGGCATCACCACAAATTGATAATGCCCACTAGGGGTTGAGAATGCTGTTTTTGGCTTTGCATCATCAGCTAGTCTGATCTGCCAGTAGCCAGCTGTCAGGTCAAATGTGCTTAGATACTTGGCTGAGGCCAAAGTGTCTATTAGCTCATCTGCCCTAGGTATTGGATGGGCATCAGTCCTAGTGACTGCATTGAGACCCCTGTAGTCCACACAAAACCTCATCTCTCTTTTCCCACCATTGGTGTGAGGTTTTGGCACAAGGACCACTGGACTAGCCCAAGGGCTATCTGAGGGTTCAATAACTCCCAAATCCAACATCTTCTGGACTTCTGTCCTGATACAGTCCCTGACATGGTCAGGTTGCCTATAAATCTTATTTTTAATAGGCAGACTGTCCCCAGTGTCCACTTCATGAGTGCACCAGGTGGTCTGACTGGGTGTCAGTGAGAATATGTGTCTGAACTGATTGAGCACCTGTCTGCAATCAGTTTGCTGCTGGGCAGTGAGGCTGCCTGCCAAGGCTACACCATCCACTGACCCATCATCAGGGTTCTGTGAGAGCAGGTCAGGGAGTGGGTCACTCTCTTCCTCCTGTCCCTCATCAGTAGCCATGAGCAAGCCCATGTCTGCCCTGTCCACATATGGTTTTAATCTGTTGACATGGAGAACCCTGTGGGGACTCCTGGGTGTTCCTAGGTCTACTAAGTAGGTAACCTCACCCTTCTGTTCAACAATGGTATGGGGTCCACTCCATTTGTCTTGGAGAGCTGCTGGGGCCACTGGCTCCAACACCCACACCTTCTGTCCTGGCTGGTAAACAGTCAGTACAGCCTTTGGTCATGCCAGGCTTTTGAAGTTCCTGGCTAGCCTCAAGGTTTTTAGTTGCCTTTTTCATGTACTCAGCCATCCTGGAGCGGAGACCAAGTACATAGTCCACTATGTCTTGCTTTGGGGGCTTGAGAGGTAACTCCCATCCTTCCTTTACCAAGCACAATGGACCCCTGACAGGGTGACCAAACAAAAGTTCAAAAGGGCTGTAGCCAACCCCCTTTTGAGGCACCTCCCTGTATGCAAATAAAAGGCAGGGCAAGAGTATGTCCCATCTTCGCCTAAGCTTTTCTGGGAGCCCTTTAATCATGCCCTTCAAGGTTTTGTTGAATCTCTCAACTAAACCATTGCATTGTGGGTGATAGGGTGTGGTGAACTTGTAAGTCACTCCACACTCCTTCCACATTGCTTTCAAGTATCCAGACATAAAGTTAGCACCCCTGTCTGATACAACCTCCTTAGGGAAGCCCACTCTTGAGAAAATTCCCAGGAGGGCCCTTGCCACCACAGGTGCTGTAGTGGTCCTAAGGGGAATAGCCTCTGGGTACCTGGTGGCATGATCCACTACCACCAGGATAAACCTGTGCCCAGATGCTGTTTGGGGATCCATGGGACCAACAATGTCAATCCCCACCCTTTCAAAGGGAACCCCCACCACAGGTAGTGGTATCAGGGGGGCCTTTGTAGTGCCACCTGCCTTGCCACTGTCCTGGCAGGTTACACAGGAGCGACAAAACTCCTTGGTGTCTTCAGACATGTGGGGCCAGTGAAAGTGAGGGACAATTCTGTCCCAAGTCTTGTTCTGGCCCAGGTGACCTGCTAAGGGAATGTCATGGGGTAGGGTCAATACGAAGCCCCTGAACTTCAGAGGTATAACCAACCTCCTGGTGGCACCAGGCTTGGGGTCTCTACACTCTGAGTACAAGAGTCCATCATCCCAATACACAGTATGGGGACCACTAGCTTTCCCAGCAGCCTCAGCAGCAGCTTGCTGTCTGAGGGGTTCAAGAGAGGGGCAGCTCTGCTGCTCCTGGCTCAGATCTACCCTGGAAGGGCCCCCTGTCCCCAAGAACTCAACCTGGTCAGGTTCAAGCTCCTCTGGGACAGTTCCTTCCTCAGGACTGAGATCATCCCCCTCAAGAGACTGATCTTCCTTCTGAGCCAAGGGGGAAGGCACTGCCTTTACCCTACTACTCCTCTTCTTGGAGGGCACTTGGTCCATTATTCCAGAATCCAAGGCCTGTTCAGTGTTAGACATTTTGGCTTGTGACCTGGTCTGTGAGAAGGTGAACTTGGGCCTATGTGTGGATTTGTAAGAAAGTGAAGGACCGTGGACAACTTAAAGACCCTTTATCTAGGCCTCAGTGGTGGGGCTTATCTAGGGATGCCAGGTTTGAAGGGTATTGCAGAATGGGGTGTGGGTGTCTGTTAGATGGTAAAACGGGACCCTCCTACACATCCCTTCTCTTGTTCATTATTGAACACGTCTGTGACACAGTACTTTGCTGGACCCTCAGGGGCTTGGTGCATACCGAGTGGGTCACTAATATACATGCATACTGTCTGTGGTGGCAATTCAGGTGTTATAGTAACGTATTCTCCCCCATCCTCGGGAGCTAACTCATCATACCCGTTAATGTCATGCTCCTCCCTTAAGGCGTATCTAGGTGGTGGAACCGGTGGAGCTGTAGGTGTGTTTGAAGAGGCATGAGGGGCAGGTTGTTCTAAGAGTTGCACATGGATCTGCCCATTCCCATCCCTGGGAGCACGGTCCATGTCCTGATACTGTGCATTGTTATTAATTCCAGTGTGAACGTAATTCATTCCTACTGCTTTGGTGCTGCATCTGTTGACACATTTAATTACTAGCTGTGCACCGCAACACATTACCAGGACAACACAACAAATAGGTAGCACAATTTTCAAGATAGCAGATAGCCATGAAGGCATCCAGTTCAAGTTGAACCAGTCCGTGATAGGATCTGCAGCGGCACCGCTTTCGTCACGCATCTTTTTCCCAGGTTGCCCAAGTCCTCAATGGCCTTAGCGAGCGACCCGTTTGTGGCATCATTAGCCGGTATGAAAGTGCAGCAGCTCTTTCCAATGGCACTGCATACACCACCCTGCATAGCTGTGAGTTGATCTAGAACATATCTATGCTCTAGAACCATAAGCCTTAAAGGCCTTAACTCTTCCTGTATGGCGTTGAACCCATCTCGGGTGTTATTTATCAGAGTCATTAGTTCAGTATCGTGTGACCTGTAGCCACCGGGCATTAGCTGATGTTTGCCAAATGGGCCACAGGCCTCCAAAGAATTCCTGGGCACCATTGAACAGGCGAAATTCTTCAGGAATTTCGGCGAAGGCATCGTTAGCGAAGTATTGAGCCTTCCGTCGGTGCCGGTGAAGCAGGGTGACGTCATTTGTCATGGGGTGCTCAAACACTTGAGAGATGTTGGATGCCGGGACATCGAGATGCAGCTCGTGCATGGTAACCATGGTGCATAGGCCCTTCCATCGAGGAGGCAACTGGGGGTAGATGCGTTCTCCACATGCCCAAAAGATGTCCATGAGGCTGGCGGTGCCGTCTTGGAGGTCCAAATTAAAAATAGTTGTGTTACAGTTTGTGTTGCTGCCCACAGGGCGAGTACCGTTACCTAGGAAGCAAAGAAGAGGATGTTTTAGTTTATATGCTCTCTTCCATTTGTAAGCTGTTCCCTTCCCAAAGGTGTACCGTCTAGTTTCCTCTGCCCACACCTCCTCACACTGAGTCTCAACATCCCAATCAATATTCTGTTGATATTCTGTTTTTGCAAAGGGTTCTCCCAAGGAAGCTGCCTTACATACCAGGGCGTCTGGGCCATGCCATTTGTTATCAAAATACACATGGGCCTGCAAGAGCAGCACAGACCTATATTGACATGGACAGTTGGCAACGTGTGAACTGTTACTTTCGTGTATCGGGGGTTTGTTATGGAGTTGTTTGTTTATTGTCTCCTTACATAGTGCCGGGGGGATGTGAACATAAAAACCCTGATGCTTTGAATTCATGCTCATGAGTTGTGAGCGGTGTCTCCCATCTAGGTGATTCCCATCTATACAAATTCTCATTTTCTGTCTCGAATTGCAATGCATCAGTGACAACCATGTGTGTTAGATAGTTAGAATCCCACGCGGTGGTGTTTACAAACACAGTGTCTATCTCTGCTGAGAAAAGCTGTATTTGGCCGTAGATACGGCAAAGAAACAAATGGAGGAGGCATTTGGCCATTGGGGGTGGTATTTCTTGTGGGAACACCATTTTGTCTGCGCCAACTGCATGCGGGATGTGTGAGCACACAAAGCATGCTTCTTTTGTTACCTTTCTCCCTATTTGAAACATGTGCCGGTACCACATGTTATCTAGCAGGGCACTATGGGCTTCATGGTCGTTATTAAGTGTGTCAGGACGTATGGAGTGGAAATCAGGTCTGGGATGTTGGCGTGCAACGTGGACCACTGTGTCCTGGAGAGCGGTGGCCAAATCTTGTTTGTCATTATCTTTTGTTGGTCTATGACTCCTCCAGAACCTTGGTCTACCTCTTCTAAATCTGCGAATGTTGCGGGAGTTGGGACTGCGGTTCACTGGGGGACCTACTGTAATCTCTAGAAGCCTATCCCACGGAGTAGTAGTAATACTTGGGTCTGTGAAAGTAGCTATGCATGTGGGGTGTGTACTAGTGTGTGCACTATCAGTGGTATGCTGTGGAAGTGATGAATCTTCAGTGTGGGGCGGGAAGTGTTTTTGTGTAGTTGTATTTTCTGGCACAACTGGTTGTTTTGAGAATGGTACAATAATTTTAGCAGACAAATGTGGCTTAAAAGTTGCAACATAAAACAAGTACCAATTAAGTGCGGCCAACGTTATAGTGGAAAAAAGGCAAAATGTTAAGACAAGTGAAATACATAACTTTGCATTCCCACTCAGGTCCTCGATATTATGCTCATGGCGGTTATTATCTTCGTCTTCAAAGGAGGATGGAAACCCGCTGTCCTCGTGGAGCTGTACCAAGGGTATGTCCTGTCCCTCCTCTAGTCGATTGGCGGAGGTGGTGCGGGGTCCAAGCGGACGTGACTGCGATGGATCCATGCTTTTCTTTCAGCTATTCGTACTGCAGTTGGTGACGAGTCGATCACCTGGAATGGGCCCTCGAATTTAGGGTCCTTCCAGCGTCTGACGTTTTTCCGGATGAAGATCTGCGTCCCGGGACAGATTGGTTGGAGCTCAGGATCGGTGGGGCCCTTCCCCTTTCTCTTGGATATCTGGATAGAAAGGAACTGCGCTGCGCTGGTTAGTTGGCACAGATAGTGGTAGAGTTCTGCCTTAACTATCTCAGATGATGACTCACTATCTAATTTGGGGCGTGTGGATGGAACTGTTACATTTATGGATCGTCCAGTGACAAGCTGATGGGGTGTGAGGTGATGATCCGAACTTGGGGAGTTTCTTAGTGCAAACAGTGCTATGGGCAGGCAATAAAGCCATTTCTTTCCTATTGTGGCACTTATCTTACTTATTTTGTTTTTGAGCAGGCCGTTAAGGCGCTCACAAATGCCGTTGCTTTGTGGGTGGTAAGCTGAGGTCAGCTTGTGTTTGATGCCTAGCATTGTGGTCAGGAAGGAAAAGATGGCATTTGAAAAATGACTTCCGTTATCGGTCCGGATGGAGTCTGGGATGCCCCAGCGAGGAATGACATCACGTAATAGAAATGTGGCAGCTGCTTTGGCATCGCAGTGGACGCAAGGTCCACTTTCGATCCAGCGTGAGAATGGACATACTACCACAATGAGATAGCGATAGTTTTGACAGCGATCGATCATATCGACATAGTCAATGTGTAACTCTTTGAAGGGGCCTGATGGTCTAGGAATTGTAGAGGCAACAGTTTTGAGCGTAGGGGCTGGGGAGTATTGTTGGCAAATGAGACATTTATTAACATACAATTGTATCTGTTCATAGGCATTGGGGATGAACCAGTCTGTTTGCAAAGTGACAGACATATTGTCTCGGGTGACATGTGTGGGAAGGTGGAGTTGATCTAATGCCACTTGTAACAAAGCCTGTGGCATCACCGGTTTCCCTGTTACTGTTTGTCTGTATACGAAGTCGGCGGAGTCCTGCTGTACTCCCTCTTCTTCCATAACTCTTTCTCTTGATCTGGTGCACTTTCTTGCATTTCTCTGAGGTGTAGTTGTGCAGTATGATCGTATTGTCGCGTTTTGTCAATATCAAATGGTGTTGGTAATTGGGGTGGTGTGTCTGAACTGTGTTCACTGCTGGTGTCGTGCTCTGTCGGAGGTACTGTTTGGGACAAAAAGATAGGTGCAAGTTGGACTTCCGGTGCTGTTTGTATTGATGGGCCTGCTACTAAGGGGCCTCTGGCTGCAGCTTTAGCTGCCCAATCAGCCAGAGCGTTACCTCTGGAGACAAAATCTTGGCCATTAGTGTGCGCTGTGCATTTTACTACGGCTACTTCAGCTGGTAGTGTAAGGGCCTCAATAAGTTCTTCAAGTAACATTTTGTGAATGACAGGTGTACCATCTGATTTAAGGAAGCCGCGCCTTCTCCAGCGGAGGATGCTGGAGTGAGTTGTTGTAGTGACATATGCAGAATCTGAATAAATTGTAATGCGGTCCTCAGCTCCAATGTTTAGGGCAGCTATGAGTGCTACCAGTTCAGCTGCCTGGGCAGAATAATGTGATGGGAGTGTAAGCTGCTGCACGATGTCTAAGGAATCAGAGGAGTCATTTTGCTGTGCTTTAACTACTGCTGCTCCTGTGTATCTTATGCCTGTTTCTTGATCAATGGTAGAGGAGCCATCAACAAAGTATATAGTACTATTTGGTAAGGGATCTTCTTTGGCTGCTCCTGACTCATCTGGTGAATAAGTGGCACAATCATGGTTGTCATCATCTGAGGTGGCAATTGGATGGGCAAAAAATGTGGCGGGGTTTACGGTGTGACATTTGACAATTTTCAGAGAAGGTAATGACAGTATGACTTCGTAGCCTGACACTCTTTGCGTTGTCAGTGTTGTTTTAGCTTTCTGTATTATTGCAAAAACAGCATGTTCAGTGTACATTGTTAGTGGGGAACCCATCACAATGGGGGTACTTTTCAACAGCAAATGCTGCGGCAGCAAGGGCCTGTTCGCAAGGGTAATGGCCTTTCATGACAGAGTCCAGCATTCCGCTGAAATAAGCAATTGGCTTATGGCCCATGGGGTATTTTTGAGTGAGTACTGCTGTCATGACTAACCCATCACAGTGAGTGAAGAGGTAGAATTCTTTTGTGTAATCAGGTGATCCTAACACTGGTGCATTTGTTATCTCATCTTTGAGCTGGGTGTAGGCTGTTCTCATTTCAGGTGTCCATTCAATTTTATTATGTCTGTCTTTGCCCATTTTCACAGCTTTCAGCAATGGGGCAGTTATTGTTGCGAAATCAAAAACCCATTGGCGGACATAATTAACCAAGCCGAGGAATTTTTGCATGTCTTTAACTGTCTGGGGTTCAGGAGTGCCTTTTATTGCCTCAACTCGACCTGGAGTCACTCGCCTGCCTGATGCAGACAGTAGCTGTCCTAGGTAGTGTACCTCTTCCTGACAATACTGTACTTTTTGTTTGTCAACTTTATATCCTCTTTGTGCCAGCGTGGTGAGCAAGAGGATGGTGTCTTTCCTACATTGTTGTTCGGTGGGGCTGCAAAGCAGTATGTCATCGACATATTGCAGTAAGGTGCTGTCACATTGGAAATTGGACAAGTCTTCTTTGACGACCCTGTTAAAAACACTAGGGGACTCACAGTACCCTTGAGCTAACCTTGTGTACGAAAATTGCACATTTCTGAATGAGAACGCCAGGAGGTATTGACTATCTGGGTGCAAAGGAATGCTGAAAAGGCATTTTTCAGGTCGATGACAGAAAAGTACTGTGCATCCGGGGGGACATTGGTGAGAATGACAGAGGGGTCTGGGACAATAGGGAATTCTGGTACTACTATGCTGTTAATTGCGCGAAGATCGTGTATCAAACGCCATTGATTTGTCTTCCCCTTCCTCACAGGAAAAAGGGCTGTGTTACACGGAGAGATACAAGGATAAATTACTCCCTGTTCTAGTAATGCCTGTATAGTGGGGGCTATGCCCTCCTCTGCTGCTTTAGACAAGGGGTACTGTTTTATTCTGGGCAGGATAGCACCTTGTTTGAGTGTTATCTTAAATGGCCTGGCAGATCTGATAAGGCCCACATCATTTGGGCCTGTTGTCCAAAGATGTGCTGGTACCTGAGCCAAATCAGCTTCTCGCACAGAATCATAGTCAGGGGTGATCGTTGGTGTTCTAATTTCCACTATCACTGAGACGGGCACATTGTTATCATAGATAATCTCGGTTTTAGAATATTCCTCAGGGGATCCAAATAGCTGAGCATCTGAAATGTGTCTGACCAATCCTTCCTGTTCAAGGAAGATGACACAAGCCCATGTGTGGGCATTGTCATCGCATGCCAGGAAGGCACCATAGGTGGGTGTTATTTCAAGGGCGCAGATGTCAAAAATCAAGTTTTTATCTAATACTGGTGAGTCTGGTACTTGGGGTCTAAAGAGAAATTCTTTTGGTAGCTGAACTGTGCGACCTCGTAATTCGGGAGTGGTGGCGACAATTGTGTGGACAGCTGCAGAGAAGGCCTGCTCATTGACTGGGCGTGCTCTGACTTGGCTATCTAAGGAAGACTGTGCAGTGACTGCCATCATCCTAGTTAGTGGAGTACCTGGAATGGAGCAAATCATTGTTCCATTGTCATCAAAGTGGATGGTCATGTTTAGTTTGGCCATGAGGTCGCGTCCTAAAAGATTGACTGGGGAGCTGGGTGAATAGAGCAGAGGCTGCTCCACTGTATGGCCTCCTATCTCCATTGAGACTGGCTTGGTGAAGGGGACCCTTGCTATTGCCCCAGAAAATCCCTGTGTGTCCGCTGTTTTGTTTGAAATGGGCAGAGGGCCACCTGTAATGCAGGAGTATGTGGCACCTGTGTCAACAAGAAAACTGTATATTTTGTTATTTATCATAACACTTGCAATAGGGTCCTCTTCAGTATTGCTTGTGCATGACAAAATTGGGCACACAAGAGTTGTCTGTGGGCTGTCCTAGCCAGTGTATCCTCCATGCTGATATTGCTGGATGGTGCCCTGAGTAAAGGGGTTGCTGGAGGCAACAATTGTTCCTCCTAGAGGTACATTGTTTTGTGTTTGGGGGATCATCTGGTAAGTAGCCTGTTGCTGTGGCTGTGATTGTTGCATTGGAATCTGCATTTGTTGGACCGCTGGCTGAACCTGAAGCATTGGGGGCGCTTGGAGCTGCACTTGCTGTTGCTGTGTTGGTTGCACATATGAGTATAGTACTTGGGGCTGCTGGGGGGTGGCTGTGTGCGCTGTTGTTGTTGGAATGGTGCCTGTGCTTGGTAACCAGGACGCATATATTGCTGACCCATATCGCGCTTTTTACTGTTACAGTCTCTCTGGATATGGCCTTGTTTCTGGCAATAGTAACATATTATTGGTGGTGCCCCTTGTCCTGGCTGTTGTGGAAACCTTTGCTGTCCCATCCCTCGCCCCCTTCCTTGTCCACCCGTGTTCCAGTTCATATTCGGTCTGTTATTGTAATAGGGCTGTATGTTGGTGCTGTACTCAGGTGGTGCTGGCATGTATTGTGTCATTGCCTGTTGTGGCTGCTGGACATACTGTATGGCTTGTTGGGGTTGAGCTTGTATGTACTGTACTGCAGGTGGTGCTTGTACCTGCTGAGGTGCAAGTTGGGCATTGCCTGCAAGAGCATTCATGGCAGCCTGAGGGAAGGATGTTACTGCTGTCATTTGAGTGACGGGTGCCGCGAGCATGACTGTGTCAACATTGTCTTTTTTCTTATTGAGTTTCTGCTGTACTAGTTTGGCAGCGGCATTCTCTATTGCCAGCTGTCTAGTCTTCTCCTGTTCCTGTCTCTTTTTACAGTAATGTACAATGTGATCTTGTATCTCTGCCCATGGCTTGCATTCCATTGCTACAATGCCATCTAATTTCTCCTGCACTTCAGTTGGCAAACCTTTCTTTACTGTGTGGTAAAATAGTCTCCCATATCCTCCATTTGCGTCCCATCGTTGCCCTAACTCCTGGTGCCACTTTTCTTTCATTCTAGAAAGATAGTTGGCAGGGTCCTCATTTGGTTGCATAGTCTGTGACAACAGAGCCCCAATGTCAGGAACATCAGGGAATTTCCTGCGCAACTCAGCCCATGCTACTGTTCTAATCTCGTTGAAGGAAACCCCATCATGTTTGGTGTTTGTCTTGGTAAGATTTTTATGAATACGTATGAAAAGATCTTCTGCATCTTCTCCAATGAGGGAGATCAGCAGGCATTTTACATCTCCGATTGCTATGTTGTTGCCCGTGGTGCAATTTTCAAAAGCTGCAATCCATTTTCCCGCACCCTCTGTGAGGGGTGGGAGCGCCTTTTTGACATTTTCTTTGTCTAATGTAGACCAGGGGATATAGATGGGGGGATCAATGATGTTTTTATAGAGCAGTGGCATCTGGCGTGTTACCCCAGGGCGTTGCGCTGTGGGTCCTGTAGAATCATACTGGCGAGCATATCTCTGCCAGACTTTGAGGCTCTCCCTCATGTAGTCATAGTCCCAATCCTGATCTCCTAATCCTTTGAGGATGCATTCAACTGCTGTCGCCATGTACTGAGGTTCGAAAGAGCCTTCCCTTGGCCAAGGGCGCATTTGTGGCGCCAAGGGCTCTGACCAACCTGCCAAATCGTCTGTAAAAGGGTTAACTGCATAATCTGAACCTTCCCCCAATGTCACTATCTCATTGGGAGTGAGGTCATTACTAGCTTTTGGTGGAAGGGGTCTACTGAGATACATCATGTTACGTCTATTCTTCATCCTAATGGTGCGTAAGGAAGCAGAGCCCGAGACGTCATATAGTATGTCGTCGGGGCGTCCATGTGTCCCCAAGACTTTAAGTCTCTGTGCCTCGGTGGTCCTTTCCTTTCTTCTTACCACTGGGTCATGTTCCTGCGGGTGTTCACAATATATTGGGATGTCACCAAACAGTGGATTGTGGCCTTCTAGCACCCGTGGAGGTGTCTTTTCCCGCCCTAATGCTGTTGGGAAGTGGTGGTCTTGGTGTGTGTTAGTGAATGTTTGTGTCATTCCAGAGGCGGCAACGTCACGGTGGGAGGGGTGCTCATTAAAGCGATATTGTCTGCTCCCTTCCCCATTCCTACTGATATTTGTCTTTGGGTGGTGTTTCACGAGGCGGTGCAGCGTGGGTGAGGGTGATGTTGGGGTGTTGACTTTATGGAGCATGTCCACAACGCTTTTGTTCATGTTCTCTAATTTAAATGACAAGCGTCTTATGGAGTTCACCTGATCTGCGTGACTAGGTGATTGATGCATGTGTGACTGTTCTTCTTCAAGGTGCTGTGATGAAATACTTTCCAGGCTGGTGCTTTTGCTCAAGTCTGCATTTTGTCTATAATTGCCATACGCGGATGGAAGACCAGTGAGAGGAACACACTGTCTGTCTGTTATGTCCAGTGGTGGCGGGTCGGGGAACTCAATGAACTGTCGCTGCTCTGTCATAAGGCCAGATCCTGGTACCTCAGCATGGGGGGCAGCAGCCATGAAGGGCATGTTATTTTGCAATTGGGGGTGCGAATTTGAACCCAGGTGTGTATCGGTGTCGTGGAATGGGTTGGGGTCATGTTGTTGTTTAGTGTCCGTGTCACGGAAGGGGTTTGATTTAGAGGATTGTTTAGTGCTGAGATCATAGGTGACAATAACAGGTGAGCGCGAGGGACAGGGCAGGGCTTGAAAGACGGAGTCATGCGAGTGACGAGATGATGTCTGAGAGACAGAGTCAGAGCCTTCCTCATCGTCTCCACCTGGGCGGGGGTGTGCAGTATTGACTGTTGGTGTAAATTTTAGTGACAGTTGTGCATCTACAAGACCTGGGATACCAGATACTGCTGTGTCCCTTACTGTGTCGTTAGGGAGAGGCAAGTGCATGCTGCGCAGTTCTGTGAGGTGAGGGTATACATGCCCGGGGGGCATGGGTGGGGTCAGTGATCTGGTCATGTGGTGGTACGGGTGACTAGGTGACGTGTGGGAAGCCTGAAATTCCTCAACCTGTGTGACGTGTAATTCTGGGCCGAGGTGCGGTGAGGAAGATGCCTCGGTGGGTAATGGCTGAAAACCTACAGCCGGGGACTCATTAGTGGTGACTGGTAGTTCCAGTTGCTCCTTATTAGTGAGCTCGGTATACATACCGCTAAAGTGATAAGGTGGTGGGGGCGGAGCATTGGGTACAACCGGTGATGTGGGGTCAGAGTGTGTTCTAACTTTATCTTTAAAAATGCGCCAGAGGTCTAGAGTAGCCTTCCTCTTCTGTAGTTTAGTACCGGAGTACTTTGTATCTAGAAAGGTGGTGGCATGCTCCAATATTATAGGGTCAAAGCTTCCCTCTGACGGCCAAGGATGAGTCATTTTTGCCGTATGCTTATGAAGCTCACTGCAGTGCTTTACGATATGGTGTTCCTGGCCTCCGAATGTTCTTAAAACATGATGGAGTGGAGTCGCCATGTGGATATGCGTAATCCTAGGCGCTTTAGGCAAGGCCTAAATTACAGGATCGCGTTTTCTCAGGTGCTAGGGACAATGTCTCTGATGAGTTCTTGCTGTACTGCCTGAATGACAATATCATATACCCCGTCCTGTAGGTCCCGCTCTTGTGCTGGAGTATAAAGGGGAAGCGAAGCTGGCCGTCGAAGCAGGCTTCAGCAATATAACTCTGGAGTGGGTGCCTTGGCCATGTGCTAGATAATATGGCAGTCAGTAGCGATCCATGGGGACGTATAATGAAGAAGATGTGAAAGTGGGTAGAAGTTTTATACACAGTAGAGCTCAAAATGCCATTCATGAATGTTGTTTTAAAAATACAATGTTTTTGAGGGTGAAAGTCAATTTTTTGTTGGAAAGGGATGCACTTAGATGTCAGGCGAGTATTCAGCGGTAGGAGAGTGAGTGTCAAGGGTAGGGGTAGGGACGTCTTCTACTAGCTCCTCTCCTATGGCGCTAATAATAAAGTGACACAGTGCTTTCCTCAAGTCCTGTTCGTCTGGTCCGGTGTATATCCCGTTGGGGGAGAAATCAGGAAATTGGAGTTGGTTGTCAGAGAGAGATGCAATGATCTTGCTCTGCAGTGGGTTGCGGGGGTAGGATGAGGTTAAGGTAGTAGGTATCTCTAAGCCTGGTGCTATTAAACGAATACGTATGCAAATATAATGTGGTGTTTTATGAACAGAGGTACTCAGAATTCTGTTCATGGGGACTAATAATAATTGAAGAGACTAGAGTGTTTCCTAAAGTGTCAGTGCTTGCAATGTTTTTGTTCTTTGACCTTGGTGACGATAGGATGCGGAAAAGCTGGTGCAAGCGAAAGCGTTATTTGCTGTGCTTGAGTATAATCGATCCCTAGGGCTTGAAATATAGTGAGAAGGACAGTGTTTGCTAAAGGTGTGACGTAACAAAAAGACGATGGGTGACCAGTGGAGAGACCTACCACGTTGTTGTTCACTAAATACACGATGATGGGAGAGGCTGTAGTATCAGGGGATGAGTCATTCATTCCCTACAATGGGTGGAAGTGCGGAGATGGACAAGTCGGGGGTTGCGCAGTGGGAACGTCAGGTGCAGGGACCTGTAGGTCTACTGAGTAGTCCTGCAGGAGTGCCACAAGGAGTGGGGACTCATCAGCTGAAGACAATGGTTGAGGGTGAGCACTACTGGATGCTGATGCTGTGGGAGATGCAGGAGCGGAAAGACGAGGGAGTGTTGCTTCTTCAGAAAGTGCTGTAGAATGTGCGGAGTTAGACTCGTCGTCTGTGTAAATGACGGGGGGAGAATTAACAAAATAAACAGAAGAACTTAATGAGGGTGGGGAGGATGACGAGGAATTAGAGGAATGGCCAGGCCACAGCAGATCCGGGCGGGTGGTATCTGGTGGAGGCAGTGACTGGGAGGAGACGTTGAATGAGGGCGGATAGTCTACGAGAGACAGGAGGGCAAGGCGTAACTCAGTAGTGGGGGTAAAGGTGATTCCTAAAGTATTCCATGCGGCTGCAAGAATGTCACTTTGATGGCGTGTAAGAGGGGTAAAGCGGTCCAGGGAGGTGTGATAGACAGCAGTGGCCGTACCACGGACTGAATGAATGAGAAGACTTATGATCTGTGGGGGGTCAAGGGACATAACGGGGGTAATCAAAAGGGGACAATACAAGAGGAGTGGGGATACACCACCACCCCTCCTTTTGGCTGCCACTGGACGCAAGGCAAGAGGCAGACAAAATGTGTGAGAGACAGAAAAGAGGCGCAAAGTGCGTGCAATGAGGGCCGAAAAATAATGTAACTACTTAGCGGGATCACAGCTAAAATTAAAAGGCACAGCAATCCAGACAACAGCTACCTAGCGCAGTCGCCGCTAAACCGGACCAAGAAGGTGTGTGTGGGCAACTGAGCACCAAAATAACTGGCAGTCTGCCACTCGGCTATGTTCGGTAGAGCTGGCAGAACGGCAACAACTGGGGGGCTAGCGTGGAACAACAGGCAGAACTATCATCAAAAAGATGAGACACAAAAAACAGACACAATGAACAAAAAATAAACAAGTATTAAATAAATGAAATGCATTTCCGAAGAAAAACGAAAACCATCAATGTGAGGAAGAACAGAGTGCGAGGAAACAAAGAGAAAAGGCGGGGCTAGGGGGAGCTGCAGGGCAGCTGCGATCGTTCGACAGGGACTTCCTCTTTCCGCGTTGGCAGAGAGCCGAAGAAGGCTGAAGGCACGACAGAAAGTGACAAACGATCTGACACAGGAAGTTCCTCAATCCGGAGTGGCGCAGCTAACAAATGAGAAAAGCGCCTACCAGAGACCGAAAAAAACTTAAGAGACAGAAAGAGAAGAGTACCCAAGCAGTGCAGGAGAGAGTCAGAACGGGACCAAACAGAGAGGGCGAAGAATGAATGTGTGAATACACCCATGAACACCACCTACAATGGTGGGCAGACCATACCCCAAGAGGACCCGAGGGCAGGACAACAGTCACTGAAACCAAAGACCCTCAGAACCACAAATGCATGACCACTGCATACCAGAAGGTGGGCAGCCAGCCACGGAGAAACTCACCAAGTGAGAACAAACACACGACGCAAACCCCAAATATCAGCCACTACTGATAGCAAAATCGAAGAGAAAAAAAAAAAAAAAAAAAACACAAACACACAAATTATGCGGTAAAGACCTCAAATGCATGTATCAGGCAGCAAACACACGCCAAAATGCGGCCAGGCACATAAGAGAGCTGGCACAGGACCCAAACATCAAATAGCAACCACAAATGGCAAAACCGAAAGAAAAACCAAACATACAAATTATGCGGTAAATATCTCAAATGCATGTATCACGCAGCAAATACATGCCAGAATTTGGCCAGTCACATAGGAGAGACTCGGCGCAGGACTCAAACCCCAAATAGCAACCACAACTGGCAAAACCGAAAGAAAAACCAAACATACAAATTATGCGGTAAATATCTCAAATGCATGTATCACGCAGCAAATACATGCCAGAATTCGGCCAGTCACATAGGAGAGACTCGGCGCAGGACTCAACCCCAAATAGCAACCACAACTGGCAAAACCGAAAGAAAAACCAAACATACAAATTATGCGGTAAATATCTCAAATGCATGTATCAAGCAGCAAATACATGCCAGAATTCGGCCAGTCACATAGGAGAGACTCGGCACAGGACTCAAACCTCAAGCCATATATAATTAAAAAGAAACACAATAAAAAATAAACACACAAATCATGCGGCAAATACCTCAAATAACAATATACATGAAAAAAGGCAAATACACGACACATATGGCAACAGAATAACAAGAAAGGTGAAGAGACCCCACGCAGAAAGAAAGCAAAACGAAGTATAGGACAGCAGAGAGGGAAGGACCAAAAAGACGCCCCACAAAATATGACCAGCCACAGAGGACGTCGTGGCAAGACAGTCAGCCACAGGGGAACAAGAGAGCAGACACAGGGGAAACCCCAGAGGACACGACAGCCGGGACGGACCACCCCACAAGCCACAACCTGAGGTAAATTCAAGGAAGAAAAACAAAACCATCCCTGACTTACCCAGGCGGGCGGGGGCAGCGGAGCGTCCGAGGTGCAGCCTGGAGGGGAAACCCGTGCGTGTGTCTCAAGACCACATGTTGGATGACTCGCCGACCGAGACCCTCGTTCGTGGTCGCCACTTTGTTAGAGGGAACGTTGTGGTTGGTCACACTCTTCTGCGTACCTCTCCCCTCTCAGAATCTCTTTCACACTTTGCTCGGTCACTTGGCAAGAAAGAACCATGTGTTAAAATATCATAGTTTATTAAACAATTCAAAAGCATAAAAGAAAATACTTCAATTAAAGTGTGCCCATCAACATATGGGTAAGATCAGAAATAACTGCATCAACAATGTTAAAGATCAATTGGTTCAATTCAAACAGAAATGTATATCTATCAATTAATCCATGAGCAGCCGATCAAGGGGCAGCCCTGAATTCAAGAGTGATACAAATGATAGCATTCAGAGGACAAACTTCTTATTGAGATAAAATAACAATATTCAAGACTACACATTTAAACTGAAATAAATGCAATTGCTTGGGTACAGATGACCTGAAGTAAATAATCTGACAAAGCCAAAAGGCAGAATTATTGAGTCAGATAGTCTGACAAAGTCAATGGGCAGAATTTGACAAAGGCAATAGGCAAAATTATTAAGTCAGATAGACTGACAAAGTCAATAGGCAAAATCTGACAAAGCCAATAGGCAAAATTATTAAGTCAGATAGACTGACAAAGTCAATAGGCGAAATCTGACAAAGCCAATAGGCAAAATTATTATGTCAGATAGACTGACAAAGTCAATAGGCAAAATCATTAAGTCAGATAGACTGACAAAGTCAATAGGCAAAATCTGACAAAGCCAATAGGCAAAATTATTAAGTCAGATAGACTGACAAAGTCAATAGGCGAAATCTGACAAAGCCAATAGGCAAAATTATTAAGTCAGATAGACTGACAAAGTCAATAGGCAAAATCATTAAGTAGGAGCATTATCACCTTGGCAATAGGAGCTCTGGGCCCAGTCAGGAGCGATTGATCAGTCGGGAACCCTCACACGGCACCTGGGTGCTGGTTTGAAGAGAATTCGAAGCCACACCCTGGGTGCAGCTGTTTTATATGCTTGAATGCAGAAGTTTTACCCTCTCTGACGTAGGTCCTGACGCAGCCCTTGACCGCCCTCTTGTAACTATGGAAAATTCCACCCATAGGACTGAGAAGTGGTATCATGGTGAAATTAGGGGCTTTTGACAGGTGGTCAGTGCTCCTGACCGCAAAAAGTAAACAAAGGATAATTTTTACCATAAGAAAGCTCAGAGTTAACATTTTAATACATTAATTCTTTGTCACGCAGCCCGTCTTTCACAGGTTCGATTAAGCAAGCGCGGAAAGTTTCTTAACTAAAAATATTGCACATGTACTTGTGAAACCGCCAGATGTACCAAAAATGTCCTACGTGTGTGGGCTAATCTAATTCTCGTAACTGTGGAAATTTACAAGGGGGAGGGGTGGAGAGTTTGTCGCGGAGGATGGCGCAAGCCTCTGCTGTCAGGTTAGTGAAGTCTATGAGACCAGTTCTTAAGTTATTGGGCCTATACATATCTCTTACAAAGGTATGGTTGGTCTTGTATGTAGGTCTGTGAGAAGGTGAACTTGGGCCTATGTGTGGATTTGTAAGAAAGTGAAGGACCGTGGACAACTTAAAGACCCTTTATCTAGGCCTCAGTGGTGGGGCTTATCTAGGGATGCCAGGTTTGAAGGGTATTGCAGAATGGGGTGTGGGTGTCTGTTAGATGGTAAAACGGGACCCTCCTACATAAGGATAAACAAAAGATCTTGGGAAATGGGTGCAGATAAAGGGTCAATCTGTTTGACTGTACACCATGCCATAAACGTGCTCCAACGGCTGGCATACACTGTCTTGGTGGAGGGTTGCCTGTGAGAAGTTGGCCTGGTATATGCTGTCCACTAATTATAGTGGGCACCTTGCACCAGTCCAAACAACCCTTATTGGAGATAGGTTAAAGACAACCTTTATTGAAAGCTATCCTAGTGGTAGCTATGGAGAGCAGCCTTCAGGCTAAGTCTTGAAGGAATGTAAAGCAGCTTGTTTTACCAGCCTATAATCTCTTGAGTGACCAAATGAAAGAGGACCACACCAGGTATATATTCAAAATATATGTATTTATTGCTAAACACACCCCTCTAGTCTCTTTATGAGGCTAGAGTTCGAAGTACATAAGTTATAAGTCAGTTATCAACAGTAATAGCACAAATACACGTTTGAGCCCTAGGGGCGTACCAAACCATATACCAATAAAGTGGTATAAGAACCACGACTGAGCTAGACACAAGGCCTAGAGCCTGTAGAAGTGCTTGGACCACAAGGAACCATCCAAGGTAGTGACACAGGGGACCCACGGGGGACGCGTGCAGTGTGAGAACACAGCCGCGAATCGCCGTTGACTTCTATGGGGAAAGTCGCGGTTGGAATTTTAAAGAAAAGGGACACTTAGAGGAGGACTTGGAGCAAACTCTTTTAGAACTGGGTCGTTCTAGAGTCTATACCCACGGGAGCACCGGAGTACTCGTGTTACCTCACCCAGGGAAGCCGGGTGCATAGGTGTCTTTCGGGGTCGGGTTTCGTCGGCGTTTTCAATAGCGATCTGCTGCAAAGTGCTGCTGGCGGCCAAGTCGAAAGTGTTCGGGTGGATCCAAAGGTGGATCGAAGATCTGAAGAACCTGAAAGCAGAGGGGACAGAGTCTGGGTCACTAGCCAGTGACCAGGAAGGCGATGAGCGGATGCCCACCGATGTCGAGTGCTTCAGGTAGGTTGACGGTCGTCTTGACTCTTCAGCCACGAGGTCCAGGAGGCGTCGACGACGACCAGGAGCTGGATTCGAGCTGTACCACAACGTCTGTCGATTGCTGAGGTGTCGGCGACCGGATTGGACCCAACAAGCCTTGGCAACAGCAAGTCTCGTGGAAATAGAAGAAGGACGGTGGTGCAGACCAGCAAGGTCTGAGGGACTCACCCAGCGAGGGTAAGTCAGGGCACGCCTGGAGCAACCAGGAAAGCCCAAGCAGAAGAAGATTGGCCTTTGGGAGGGCCTACTAGCCAACGGACTAGCGACCGCGAAGGAGCCTTGAGTGGACGCACTTGGAGCTGGCTCACGGGACACTCGTGGAGTGGAGGCCAGTGATCTTCGGTGCAGTCGGTGCTGGAGGCGGGGGCTACTCGGAGCCCAAAGGACAACTTCGTGGGAGCCCAGAAAGAGGATGCACTTGCAAATGTGCTCGGTGTCCAGGGGTCACGGTTCCACGTTACCCACGACAGCTACGGGCCTCAGCTTTGCTGGGGACTCAGGGCAGCCTTGGGGAAGTCTGGAAATCCACCTCTGGTGATGCAAAGACTTCGGCGTCCGGCGGGAGCTTCGGCGATGCAGACCGGACAATTGCTTCTTTGGTGCCTGCCAAGCAGGGGAGTCACTCCTTGACCCCAAGGGAGATTCTTCAGTCCTCTAATCTTAAAGTAGAGCGTCGAAGGTCCAGGATTCTGTGTCAGAGTTTCGTCCAGGTAAATCTAAAGTCCTAAGGACTGGGGTCCCATACTTATACCAAGTTAGGGGATGGACATACTCTGGGGACCCACCTATGGGAGGGTCAGGGCAGAGGGGTGGTTACACCCCTTTCCCATTGTCCAGTTTCGCGCCAGAGCAGGGGCTGGAAGCCCCTGAGCCGGTTTGAACTGGGGTATGCACAGGGACACCAAATGTGCCCCCAGTGCAGGACTTCAAAGCACCAGAGAGTGCTCCCGCCCAGCCCCAATACACACTATCCTGTCTGGGGAGGTGGTTACACCTCCCTGCAACAGGAAACCTATTGTCCAGGCCTCCCCTGCCAGAGTTTCAGTCAGCAGCAGGAGGCCAGACTTGTGTCTGTGGCAGCAGCATCCATTTTGTGATGCCAGGGCTTTGCAAAGTCAGTACCGGGTATACCGGTGTGTACATGTCTCTCCCTCTAGAAGGGTGGAATGCTACCCCCGCCGCCAGAACTGGCGGGGGGGTAGTATTCCAAGATGTTTGACACCAAACACGACATGTTTCCGTGCAGCCATCCCAAAGTTAGCATTTAACGCGAGGTTATAATGCGCTTAAGAGTATATGGTCAGGCTGCACTACAAACAGCATCAGAGAAGGGTCTCCGAACACTGCAGAGGGGCTCTGCTCATGCAGGGGCACCCTCTCACATAGGAACCAAGCACTCTGCCTTCAGGATTGATAAGGCCTGCCATAGGAGTGACTTATAGGTTTATATGTGTGTATCTATGTAGTGATATAGGTAGCCTATATCACAGTAAGGGTGCATGCACCACCTTACCCAGGCTGCAGTAGCAGACCTGTGGTGTCATTTTGGCTGGCCTTCCAGGGGTGGCATAATACATGCTTCAGCCCCTGGCAGGCCTCTGAGGTACCTATGCCCTGGGTACATAGTAGACCATATACTAGGGACTTACAAGGGCACTCCAGATTCCAATCAGAGATGTGCCTAGGGCACATGGAAACCATTTTAGAGAGGAAGCAGCTAGGCTGGGGTTCTGATTAGCAGGGCCCCAGCCAGACTAAAGTCGAAAAACAGTGAAGCATCAGCAAAAAGTGGGGGTACCCATGTGAAGCAGATCCTACTCTCCTACACAACCCCCCCAAACGTAGGGACATTAAACTAACCTTGCCCAGTTAAGTCTTCATGTTCTAAGTGGCAGTACCTAGAGAGTCCATCTGCATTGGCATGGTTACTCCCAGGTCTATGTTCCACTGTGAAGTCCATCCCCTGTAGGGAAATGGACCACCTAAGCAGTTTGGGGTTTTCACCCTTCATTTGTTTTAGCCATAAGAGGGGCTTATGGTCTGTTTGAACAAGGAAGTGAGTACCAAACAAGTATGGCCTCAACTTCTTCAGAGCCCAGACCACAGCAAAGGCCTCCCTCTCAATGGCTGACCAACGTTTCTCTCTAGGGGTCAGCCTTCTGCTAATAAAAGCTACTGGCTGATCCTGACCTTCATCATTCAATTGTGACAGTACAGCCCCTACCCCCAATTCAGATGCATCTGTTTGGACAATGAACTTCTTGGAGTAATCAGGACTATGTAGAATGGGAGCAGTGCACATGGCCTGCTTTAGGTCATCAAATGCCTTTTGACAGCTAACTGTCCACTGAACCTTTTTGGGCGTTTTCTTGGAAGTTAAGTCATTCAGGGGTGTCACTATTGATCCATACCCCTTGACAAATCTCCTATAGTACTCAGTCAGGCCTAAAAGGCTCTCACCTGAGTCTGGGTAGTTGGAGCAGTCCAGTCCATGATGGTCTGGATCTTGCTCTGCAAGTGGTTGAACCTGGCCTCCACCCACAAGGTGGCCCAGGTACACAACCTGACTCTGCCCTATCTGGCACTTGGTGGCCTTGATAGTCAGGCCTGCTTTCTGCAGGGCCTGTAAAACATTTCTGAGGTGGACCAGGTGATCCTCCCAGGTGGAGCTAAAGACAGCAATATCATCTAGATATGCTGCACTATAGGCTTCCAGACCTGTAAGGACTGTATTCACCAACCTCTGAAAAGTGGCAGGTGCATTCTTCAGACCAAAGGGCATCACCACAAATTGATAATGCCCACTAGGGGTTGAGAATGCTGTTTTTGGCTTTGCATCATCAGCTAGTCTGATCTGCCAGTAGCCAGCTGTCAGGTCAAATGTGCTTAGATACTTGGCTGAGGCCAAAGTGTCTATTAGCTCATCTGCCCTAGGTATTGGATGGGCATCAGTCCTAGTGACTGCATTGAGACCCCTGTAGTCCACACAAAACCTCATCTCTCTTTTCCCACCATTGGTGTGAGGTTTTGGCACAAGGACCACTGGACTAGCCCAAGGGCTATCTGAGGGTTCAATAACTCCCAAATCCAACATCTTCTGGACTTCTGTCCTGATACAGTCCCTGACATGGTCAGGTTGCCTATAAATCTTATTTTTAATAGGCAGACTGTCCCCAGTGTCCACTTCATGAGTGCACCAGGTGGTCTGACTGGGTGTCAGTGAGAATATGTGTCTGAACTGATTGAGCACCTGTCTGCAATCAGTTTGCTGCTGGGCAGTGAGGCTGCCTGCCAAGGCTACACCATCCACTGACCCATCATCAGGGTTCTGTGAGAGCAGGTCAGGGAGTGGGTCACTCTCTTCCTCCTGTCCCTCATCAGTAGCCATGAGCAAGCCCATGTCTGCCCTGTCCACATATGGTTTTAATCTGTTGACATGGAGAACCCTGTGGGGACTCCTGGGTGTTCCTAGGTCTACTAAGTAGGTAACCTCACCCTTCTGTTCAACAATGGTATGGGGTCCACTCCATTTGTCTTGGAGAGCTGCTGGGGCCACTGGCTCCAACACCCACACCTTCTGTCCTGGCTGGTAAACAGTCAGTACAGCCTTTTGGTCATGCCAGGCTTTTTGAAGTTCCTGGCTAGCCTCAAGGTTTTTAGTTGCCTTTTTCATGTACTCAGCCATCCTGGAGCGGAGACCAAGTACATAGTCCACTATGTCTTGCTTTGGGGGCTTGAGAGGTAACTCCCATCCTTCCTTCACCAAGCACAATGGACCCCTGACAGGGTGACCAAACAAAAGTTCAAAAGGGCTGTAGCCAACCCCCTTTTGAGGCACCTCCCTGTATGCAAATAAAAGGCAGGGCAAGAGTATGTCCCATCTTCGCCTAAGCTTTTCTGGGAGCCCTTTAATCATGCCCTTCAAGGTTTTGTTGAATCTCTCAACTAAACCATTGCATTGTGGGTGATAGGGTGTGGTGAACTTGTAAGTCACTCCACACTCCTTCCACATTGCTTTCAAGTATCCAGACATAAAGTTAGCACCCCTGTCTGATACAACCTCCTTAGGGAAGCCCACTCTTGAGAAAATTCCCAGGAGGGCCCTTGCCACCACAGGTGCTGTAGTGGTCCTAAGGGGAATAGCCTCTGGGTACCTGGTGGCATGATCCACTACCACCAGGATAAACCTGTGCCCAGATGCTGTTTGGGGATCCATGGGACCAACAATGTCAATCCCCACCCTTTCAAAGGGAACCCCCACCACAGGTAGTGGTATCAGGGGGCCTTTGTAGTGCCACCTGCCTTGCCACTGGCCTGGCAGGTTACACAGGAGCGACAAAACTCCTTGGTGTCTTCAGACATGTGGGGCCAGTGAAAGTGAGGGACAATTCTGTCCCAAGTCTTGTTCTGGCCCAGGTGACCTGCTAAGGGAATGTCATGGGCTAGGGTCAATAGGAAGCCCCTGAACTTCAGAGGTATGACCAACCTCCTGGTGGCACCAGGCTTGGGGTCTCTACACTCTGAGTACAAGAGTCCATCATCCCAATACACAGTATGGGGACCACTAGCTTTCCCAGCAGCCTCAGCAGCAGCTTGCTGTCTGAGGGGTTCAAGAGAGGGGCAGCTCTGCTGCTCCTGGCTCAGATCTGCCCTGGAAGGGCCCCTGTCCCCAAGAACTCAACCTGGTCAGGTTCAAGCTCCTCTGGGACAGTTCCTTCCTCAGGACTGAGATCATCCCCCTCAAGAGACTGATCTTCCTTCTGAGCCAAGGGGAAGGCACTGCCTTTACCCTACTACTCCTCTTCTTGGAGGGCACTTGGTCCATTATTCCAGAATCCAAGGCCTGTTCAGTGTTAGACATTTTGGCTTGTGACCTGGTCACAGCAAACACATCTGCAGGGATGCCCAGCATTTCTGCATGGGTCCTGAGCTCCACTTCTGCCCAAGCTGAAGTTTCTAAATCATTGCCAAGCAAGCATTCAACTGGTAGGTCTGCACTTACCACAACCTTCTTAAGGCCAGTTACCCCTCCCCAGGAGAAGTTAACAACTGCCAGAGTATGGTCTGTTCTGACATTGCTAGCATTGGTCACTTGGTACATTTCACCAAGTATAATCTGCCCAGGATTCACAAGGTCTTGTGTCACCATGGTGACACTTGCCCCTGTGTCCCTAAATGCCAAAGCCTCTTTTCCATTGATTAAGGGCTGTTGCCTGTACTTGCCCAGATTACTGGGACTCACAGAGGAGGTCACATCCATGCCTCCATCACAGACTAGGACAGCCTGAGTGAGTTCTCTGACTAGGTCAGAGCTCATCTCCTTACCCAGGGTCAACCCTACTAAACCCTTGGCTTGTGTAGTCCCACCACCAACTGTAACTGCACTAGGGGGAGCAGGTGCCTTAGGGGCATTGGTGGGGGCTGGAGTAGAGTCTTTGGACTTGGTGCAATCACTGGTCCAGTGGGTCTTTTGCTTACAGACCTTGCACCATGGTTTCTTTTGGCCTTTCCCTTTGTTAGACTGTGAATCCCCACCTGAAGAAGATTTTTGGGGGCCTTGTGAAGACTTCTGGTCTTTACCCTTCTCCCCACCCTTATCAGAGTTCTTAGAATCTTGCTTCTTTGGGTCACCACCTTGGTTCTGTACCTTCTGCCTCACCCTGGTTCTGACCCATTTGTCTGCCTTCTTTCCCAATTCTTGGGGAGAGGTCAGATCAGAGTCCACCAGGTACTGATGCAACAGCTGATTTTGACAGTTATTAAGAATCTGCTCCCTCATGATAAGATTGTACAATCCTGTGAAGTCACACACCTTACTGCCCATCAACCAACCTTCCAGAGCCTTAGCAGAACAATCCACATAGTCTACCCAGTCTTGAGTCTGTGCTTTTTGGGTATCTCTGAACTTTAACCTGTATTGTTCAGTTGTTAGGCCAAACCCATCAATCAGAGCACTCTTCAAGACTTTGTAATTGTCAGCATCCTCTTCTCTTACAGTGAGGAGCTTGTCTCTACCTTTGTCTGCAAAGGAGAGCCACAAGATTGCTGCCCACTGCTCCTGGGGGACCCTCTGTACTTTACAGGCCCTCTCCAGTGCAGTTATCCATTTGTGGATGTCATCCCCACTCTGGTAGGGAGGGACAATCTTGCTCAGGTTTCTATGGTCATAAGACCTTTCCCTATCTCTGGGGAAATTGCTGCCACCATGGGACTCTAGTCCCAACTTTTTCTCTCTCTATAGAGATCTAGGGACTCCCTGTCTATAGCCAATTGCTGTTTTCTGAGTTCAAGCTGGGCTTGCTCATACTGAATCAGTCTCTTCCTCCTCTCATGAGAGGATTCCCTTCCACGAGAGGAGACAGAGGTCCCTACTGAGGTGTCAGAGTGGTTAGACTCCTGAGAAGGAGATCTAGACCTTCTGGGCACACTCACAATTCTTCCTGGGGGACAAAGGGGAGGTCATTCTGATCCTCCTCCTCCTCCACAGGAGGAATTGGGTTTTCCAGGTCAAGGTCATTTTCACCTTCCTGGCCAGTTTCAGACGGGGGCCCTGGGTTTCTTCACCCCTGACCCCTTCCTCATTTTCTGCCCCACCCTCTCTGCCTACCCCTTCAGACCCTAGGGGTCTGCTGAGATCATCAGCCAGTAACACCTCCCTGAGGTGTTGGGTGCTGGCACTTTTGCCTGCCTTCAGCTTCCTAGTATTGCATAATGCTCTCAATTCCAAGAATGGGAGTTTATCATACTTGGAGGGAAGAAGCCCACTGGCTTCTGGCAAGGACTCACTGGGTCCTGGCTTTGAAGACATTACTAGTGAGGTGTGGTGTATGCACTACCTACTCTAGTGTGGCCTACTAAACTCTCTTGAGTTGTAGAAAGGGTGTGCTATCCCTTAACACACAACTCTAAGTTCAGTAGAACTTACTGTATACTAAGCTTGATTTATATGTACCTAAGGTACTCTTAGTGGTTTTCAGTTGATCAATTCAATTGAGATTATCTGGTAAAACAATAGCAAGCTGGAATCCCACACGCTGCACACCAATGTGAGAAGTTGGCCTGGTATATGCTGTCCACTAATTATAGTGGGCACCTTGCACCAGTCCAAACAACCCCTTATTGGAGATAGGTTAAAGACAACCTTTATTGAAAGCTATCCTAGTGGTAGCTATGGAGGGCAGCCTTCAGGCTAAGTCTTGAAGGAATGTAAAGCAGCTTGTTTTACCAGCCTATAATCTCTTGAGTGACCAAATGAAAGAGGACCACACCAGGTATATATTCAAAATATATGTATTTATTGCTAAGCACACCCCTCTAGTCTCTTTATGAGGCTAGAGTTCGAAGTACATAAGTTATAAGTCAGTTATCAACAGTAATAGCACAAATACACGTTTGAGCCCTAGGGGCGTACCAAACCATATACCAATAAAGTGGTATAAGAACCACGACTGAGCTAGACACAAGGCCTAGAGCCTGTAGAAGTGCTTGGACCACAAGGAACCACCCAAGGTAGTGACACAGGGGACCCACGGGGGATGCGTGCAGTGTGAGAACACAGCCGCGAATCGCCGTTGACTTCTATGGGGAAAGTCGCGGTTGGAATTTTAAAGAAAAGGGACACTTAGAGGAGGACTTGGAGCAAACCCTTTTAGAACTGGGTCGTTCTAGAGTCTATACCGACGGGAGCACCGGAGTACTCGTGTTACCTCACCCAGGGAAGCCGGGTGCATAGGTGTCTTTCGGGGTCGGGTTTCGTCGTCGTTTTCAATGGCGATCTGCTGCAAAGTGCTGCTGGCGGCCAAGTCGAAAGTGTTCGGGTGGATCCAAAGGTGGATCGAAGATCTGAAGAACCTGAAAGCAGAGGGGACAGAGTCTGGGTCACTAGCCAGTGACCAGGAAGGTGATGAGCGGATGCCCACCGATGTCGAGTGCTTCAGGTAGGTTGACGGTCATCTTGACTCTTCAGCCATGAGGTCCAGGAGGCGTCGACGGCAACCAGGAGCTGGATTCGAGCTGTCCCACGACGTCTGTCAATTGCTGAGGTGTCGGCGACCGGATTGGACCCAACAAGCCTTGGCAACGGCAAGTCTTGTGGAAATAGAAGAAGGACGGTGGTGCAGACCAGCAAGGTCTGAGGGACTCACCCAGCAAGGGTAAGTCAGGGCACGCCTGGAGCAACCAGGGAAGCCCAAGCAGAAGAAGATTGGCCTTCGGGAGGGCCTACTAGCCAATGGACTAGCGACCGCGAAGGAGCCTCGAGTGGACGCACTTGGAGCTGGCTCACGGGACACTCGTGGAGTGGAGGCCAGTGATCTTTGGTGCAGTCGGTGCTGGAGGCGGGGGCTACTCGAAGCCCAAAGCACAACTTTGTGGGAGCCCATGAAGAGGATGCACTTGCAAATGTGCTCGGTGTCCAGGGGTCATGGTTTCACGTTACTCACGACAGCTACGGGCCTCAGCTTTGCTGGGGACTCAGGGCAGCCTCGGGGAAGTCTGGAAATCCACCTCTGGTGATGCAAAGACTTCGGCGTCCGGCGGGAGCTTCAGCGATGCAGACCGGACAATTGCTTCTTTGGTGCCTGCCAAGCAGGGGAGTCACTCCTTGACCCCAAGGGAGATTCTTCAGTCCTCTAATCTTAAAGTAGAGCGTCGAAGGTCCAGGATTCTGTGTCAGAGTTTCGTCCAGGTAAATCTAAAGTCCTAAGGACTGGGGTCCCATACTTATACCAAGTTAGGGGGTTGGACATACTCTGGGGACCCACCAATGGGAGGGTCAGGGCAGAGGGGTGGTTACACCCCTTTCCCTTTGTCCAGTTTCACGCCAGAGCAGGGGCTGGAAGCCCCTGAGCCGGTTTGAACTGGGGTATGCACAGGGACACCAAATGTGCCCCCAGTGCAGGACTTCAAAGCACCAGAGAGTGCTCCCGCCCAGCCCCAATACACACTAAACTGTCTGGGGAGGTGGTTACACCTCCCTGCAACAGGAAACCTATTGTCCAGGCCTCCCCTGCCAGAGTTTCAGTCAGCAGCAGGAGGCCGGACTTGTGTCTGTGGCAGCAGCATCCATTTTGTGATGCCAGGGCTTTGCAAAGTCAGTACTGGGTATACCGGTGTGTACATGTCTCTCCCTCTAGAAGGGTGGAATGCTACCCCCGCCGCCAGAACTGGCGGGGGGGTAGTATTCCAAGATGTTTGACACCAAACACGACATGTTTCCGTGCAGCCATCCCAAAGTTAGCATTTAACGCGAGGTTATAATGCGCTTAAGAGTATATGGTCAGGCTGCACTACAAACAGCATCAGAGAAGGGTCTCCGAACGCTGCAGAGGGGCTCTGCTCATGCAGGGGCACCCTCTCACATAGGAACCAAGCACTCTGCCTTCAGGATTGATAATGCCTGCCATAGGAGTGACTTATAGGTTTATATGTGTGTATCTATGTAGTGATATAGATAGCCTATATCACAGTAAGGGGTGCATGCACCACCTTACCCAGGCTGCAGTAGCAGACCTGTGGTGTCATTTTGGCTGGCCTTCCAGGGGTGGCATAATACATGCTTCAGCCCCTGGCAGGTCTCTGAGGTACCTATGCCCTGGGTACATAGTAGACCATATACTAGGGACTTACAAGGGCACTCCAGATTCCAATCAGAGATGTGCCTAGGGCACATGGAAACCATTTTAGAGAGGAAGCAGCTAGGCTGGGGTTCTGATTAGCAGGGCCCCAGCCAGACTAAAGTCGAAAAACAGTGAAGCATCAGCAAAAAGTGGGGGTACCCATGTGAAGCAGATCCTACTCTCCTACATTGCCAAGCTGCCAAGATAAGATTGGGCAGAAGGTTGAAAGCTGCCAACTGTCGCCGCTCAATCTCCATGCATTCAGGTGGAGCGTTGACAGGTTCAGGTGGAGAACCCTCCCTTGCTGTTGCAACAGAAGATCCTCCTGAAAGGGGTAGCCTGATTGGAGGACTGATGGCCGTGCTCAACAGTTCAGGATACCAGACTCTCCGAGCTCAGTTGGGCCCCAGGGATGACTTGGGCCCAGTCATTCCTGATCGTCTTGAGAACTCTGGGTAGGAGTGGTATGGGCGGAAATACATACAGAAGGCCAGGCTCCACTTGAGACGAAATGCACCTCCAAGCAAGAGCCACCTTGGAAATTCTAGCGTGCAGAACTGCTGACATTGTGCATTCTCTGCAGTAGAGAACAGATCTATCCAAGGCTCTCCCCACTGCTGAAAGAGATCTTCTCCACCTCCAGGTGGAGACACCATTCGCGATCTGCTAGGCATCTTCAGCTGAGTTCAATCACTCTAGCGTTCAGAGAGCCTGCCAGGTGATGAACCACCAGGGAAATGCCCTGACATTCCAGCCATGTCCAGAGATGTAGGGCCTCTTGACAAATGGTCCACGACACCACCCCACCCGGCTTGATGCAGTACCACATGGCGGTGATGTTGTCCGTGAACACCTGCACTAGCCTTCCCATGATGGAGGGTAGAATTGCTTTCAATGCTAGTTGGATCGCTCAGAAAACAGGTTGATGTGGAGTCCGGATTCTGCCGAAAAGCAGAGGTCTCTGATCTCCACCTCTCCCAGATGGCCACCTAAGCCCAGGAGTGACGCATCTGCCACTACTGTCAGATCTGGTTGGGGAAGGGAGAGGGGTCTGCTGCTTACCCAATCGCGGTTCATTAACCACCACTGCAGATCTTTTGCAGTGCTCTTTTGCAGTGCCCTCCGAGGTCTGGACCATGTCAGAGAGATTCCCCTGATGCTGGAACTTCATGCCAGTGGGCATGTGTCACAAGCAGGATACAGGAGGCCATAAGAGCCAGCAGCCTCAGAGTCAGTCTCACTGAAATCTAGAATAGAGGCTGAAACATTGGATTCATAGCCTGAATATCCTGGACTCGCCTTTCAGGAGCATTAGCTTGAAACTGCACTGTATCCTGAACAGCTCCAATGAAATGGGAGGCGAAGAAGGGGTCAGGTGTGCCTTTGGCATGTTGATAGTAAACCCCAGTGAGTGCAGGAGGTCCACCGTAGTCTGGAGGTGAGAGATGACCATCTAGGACGAGCCCGCCTTCAACAGCTAGTCGTCGAGATAGGGGAAGACTGGCACCCCTCAACTCCGCAGATATGTTGCGACTGCCGCCATATCCTTGGTGAAAACCCGAGGGGCACTGGTAAGGCCAAAGGAGAGCACGGTGAACTGAAAATATGGCCTACCATGAACCACAGGTAACGTCTGTAGGTAGGCAGGACGGGAATATGGAAGTATGCGTCCTGCAAGTCCAATGCTACTATCTAGTCTCCCGGGTCCAGGGCAGACATGACTTGAGCGAGCGTGAGCATTTCGAATTTCTTATTTTTCAGGAAGAAATGTAGAGGGTGCAGGTCTAGGATAGGAGAAAGGCCTCTATCCTTCTTTGGCACCAGAAAGTACTAGGAATAACAACCACGACCGACTTCTGATGCCGACACGCTCTCAAAGGCACCCTTGGCCAAGAGAGCTGCCACTTCATGACAAAGTAATGAGATGTCGTCCTCTGTCAGCCTGTTGCAAGTGGGTGGCGTGGGTGGAGGGGCAGTCATGAAGGGGAGGGAGTAGCCCCTTCAGACAATCTGGAGAACACAGCTGTCAGATGTTATCAGCCTCTAGTGGTGTAGATGATGCCGTATCCTGCCTCCCACTGGATGTCCATAATTATCGGAGGGCAAACTAAAGAGGCTTGGAGGCTGTGGCTGTGATGGGGGTGGTGAACTAGCCCAAACTCTGGCTACCTGACCCACAAGGTCTGTGGGTACCACATCCTCGGCTATAGATGGGCTGTGAAGCTTGCATGCTGTGGTGGCTGGGTGGGTACAGACGTAGCTGGAAGCCCCATGAGTGGCCACGAAAGGTGTGAAAGATGGACTGAGGTTGGCGAGATGTCATGGAAAGGCCCAAGGACCTGGCTGTAGCTCTGCTGTCCTTGAAGCGCTCTAGTGATCAGTTCACCTTGTCTCCGAAGAGAAGTGAGCCATCAAAGGGCATGTTCACGAGTGAGGCCTGGACATCCCCCGAAAAGCCAGAGGTTCTCAACCAAGCGTGGCTCCTAAGGGCCACCGACGATGAAACCACTCTGCCTAGTGAGTCAGTCGTACCCAGCCCACAAGGGTATTGTGAACTTAGCTGCGTCCCTCCCATCAGGAATAGCTTGGGAGAGCATGGCTTGCGCCTCCCCCAAGACCATAGGCAGCACCTGCGCAATGGATCCCAGAGCGAATGGAAGTATCAGTCCAAAAGGCATGCAGTGTTCACTGACCACAGTGCCAGAATGGCAGAAGAGAAAAAAAAATTCCCCAAGGTATCCAGCTTCTTGGATTTCCTGTCCGATGGAGTGGTAGGGAATACGCCAGGATTTACTCTGGAAGTGGAGTCTTGGACCACCAAATTCTCCAGGGTGAGCTGCTGAGTGAGGAAGTCGGGGTTTCTTCAGGTGGGGCGATGGTGGTGGGTAATTGTCCTATTCACAGGAGCCCCTGTGCGGGACTTGGACCAGGACCGGAGAAGGACGTCCGTGAGGGCTTCATTAAATGGGAGAAACGGTTTGGAAGGGGTGACTCCCAGCTGAAGCACCCCCATCAAGACAGCCAGAGAGGGCAGCTGAAGGTCCAAAACCACGGCCACCCTCCTCACCACCATAGCAAATGAGACATCCTCCTCCATAGCCAAGGTAGGAGGGAAAACCAATCTAGTATCTGGGGAGGTGTCCAGTCCACTGGCATCCACCGCATCCTCACACCAGGTGTCCTCGGTGATATCACGGGGCTGGTATTCATCAGGGTCCAGTGACCCCTACCAGTCATCCCCAAGTCCTAGCCCAAAGGAATAGGGCACAGGCTTCAGCCTGGATGGAATGCCTCTAGTCAGTGCCGTAGTTGGATGACGCCCATCTGGCTCTGTGTTGGGGATCAATATGGGGATGGTGCCAGCAGCACCGGGGACATCAGCAGTGGGGCCGGCGCAATGGAAGGTCAAGGTGCCTTGACCAGCGCCAGTCCAGATCCGTTAATGGATTCAAGGGGCCTCACTGGCGGCTGGGGCAACCCCGCTGGCGGATGACCAGTAGGGGCCCCTCCCAAGACCAAATGGCCCGAAGGTGTTGCAGCAGCGACAGGCTGCCCTAATATGAGTTGTAGGGCCTCGCATAATTCATTGGAATCGGGCGGGGGTCACTCTGGCTCCTGGAAACTCGGGGAAGTGAGGAGATGGCCCAGGCACAGGCTCAACCACAGAATCAGGCCTCGAATGCCG
This sequence comes from Calotriton arnoldi, assembly GCA_963921515.1. Lineage (NCBI taxonomy): Eukaryota > Metazoa > Chordata > Amphibia > Caudata > Salamandridae > Calotriton > Calotriton arnoldi. Next base: position 630,853 of record CAWUFW010008755.1, on the reverse strand, counting down.
ATACTCCCTCGTCTCGTTGAATGACTTCGACGGACAGGGTAAAGTCGAAGACCTCTTCGACCTTTTATTCTTTTTGCACTTGTGGGACTTACCTGAACACCCAGTCAATTTCAAGTGCAACGGCGACCGCTTGGAATGGCTTCTTGGCCAATCCCAGGACCTTGCTCTCGACCATGATTGAGAACGTTGCCGTGCTGCATGTCGAACAGCACAGAGCTTGAGGGACTGGTCCCTAAAGGCCTTGGGGTACATGGCATGACAATCGACGCAGGTGTTGGTCGCAGTTGAGGCATTAGAGGCGGACAAGGTGTCATTTGCCTGTGACAGGCACCACAGGGCTTAATACCAGCCTTCCTCGTGGACAATGAGACAATGTCTCAAAAATATTTGACAAAAGGGTTAAAAAAAGGTCAGCCAAAAAGTAACTGAGGGTAGCTCTTTGCCGGATCTGTGCTGACTGGCGTGGAAAGAAGAGAACTGATGTCAGCACTTAGGGGTGGCACCTATATAGACACCACGCGCGTGTGGACAACACCACAAGGAACCGAACAACACCACCTACCGGCGCATAGGAGTATTCACCACGAAAAACCTTCCGGATCCAGTCTGATGCCTGGGAAATATTCTAAGATAAGGAATCTGTGGCTAGAAGTCTCTATCAGATATGTACATTTCATGTTCTGGTTGTTGACTCCCGGGGCAGTCTTCTTTACCAGAGGTCTCACTATGGCGGAGATTTGGAAAATTGCCATGCTTTAAGGAGCAGTTAAAATCAGTCAGTGTGATGTCACCTGCTAAAAGGAGTGGTTTTAGCTGCCATGCTGGAACAGGATCATTTGGGGAACTTGAGGGATTTGAACACTAAGATGGTAAACATTTCCCTGAAAAAAGAAAAAACGGAAATATTGTCACAAAAGACTTGTGGTGGTGGTGGTATTCCGAATTGTATGGCACCAGTGTGTTGAAGTTTAGAGACAATGCAAAACTGTTTTTTTGAAAATTTAGTAGAATTACATATACTTTCAGAGAAAAATGACGTTTTCTCAGCTTTAATTATTCCTTCATGTGAGAGCATTGTAAAGATCACTATTTTACAATCTCAGGTGTAATTTTGAAAGGCAAGATGCTGTTAGACCTTTCCCGAAGACCTGCTAGTTCAAAGTGAGTTTGAATTTCTTTGCTGGGCAATTGCAGGATCTGGTAGTTTGGCATTAGAAAGACAGTTCCATGTTTGGGTTGTTGTGGTCTTCCTGGTTTCCAATAGCAGGCTGGATTTCTTCCTGTCTTTCTTTTTTCTCATGTAGTACAGAATTTGTTCTCAGGTAGGTGGATAGACCAAGGAAGCTCTCTGTGTGTGAGGTAGGCCGTTTGAAATGTATTCAGGCTCCGTGTGGGAGCAAAGGAGGGTCTTTAATATTAGGAGTGGTTTTTATTTCAATTGTGTGATGTCTTTGACAAAGCTTCATGAAGATTGCGGCGACTTGGAATTTCTTGACCGAAACAAGAAAGTCAGACATCAAAATGTTCCTCAACAGCAGTCAGTGCTACTAAAATAGTCCATACACACTCCTGCTAGTCGCTGCGTTGGCCCCTAGGTCCTTACCAGTAAAGATAAACAGAAGTAAAAGCTTCCCTTCTTTAAATCACGGGCAAAGAAGAACATCGATTTACCCGTTTCAAAGTGAGGTACCAGTGTGTCTGCTCCAAAGGGTCAAATCACTACAATATCCAGTACGGGGGATACTGTGGTCCAAAAGACAATACAATATATACGGTCAACCCAAGGAGAAGATGGCTTCAAACAGCCGCTGAACATCCTGGCATGGAGCTACAGTATCAAGAATTCAGAAAAATCTGTTTACATTTTAAAACAGAAATTAATCCTAAACCTTGGAGTGATTGAGAAGCCATGAAAAATGGAGAACACATAACTATAACAATGCAGGCCAAGGAAGTCTAGACTTCAAATTCCTGAAAAGAATATGCTTCATAAAATCTTGAGCAGTGTCATTCCAACATACAGACTTAATAATGTTATAATTAGAAACACAAAATGAGGTAGACACGTGGAGTGCAATGCATTGCCAGTGGTCGGTGTGAGAGGGGTACCTTGAGACGAGAGGTAGAACCACAAGATGCCCCTCCCATCCCTCAACAATTGTCATAAATAGCATATTTCTCTCTGTGGACCTACATATCCAGTAGGTATCATGCTATTTTCTCTCATATGGAAGTTATGCACAAAAAGTACCAGAGTCCGCAGGGTTAAATGGGTGTGGTGAGATAGCATCTCATTAAATTGGCCTTCTGACTATTGGCACAGTTGTTTTCCTTTGTAAACTAATTGTAACATGGATTCTGTGTGCCAGTAAGCAGGAATTCGGTGTAGACTGTGCTAGTGTAATAATGTGGAATTTGACCTTTGCACTTTGGAATAAATATGTAAATGTGAATTTATTATTACATTTCTTCCATATACTGTTTTATTGAGTGTACATTTTCGTGGGCGTGGCTTAAATCTAAAGTTCTTAGACCAATCAATTAATCAATTAATCAGTCTTGTATAGTGTGACTTGTCACTCCGGGAGGTCTCCAGGCACTAGGTTTCTGTGAGCCTTGGTCGAAAAGCCATGTCTTTTTTAAAAATGTTTTTATTAGTACAGTTTCTGAAAACACAAGACAAGAGCATCGTAAAACAAGAAGACATTGAATCAAGTCAGCAGTGATACAAATGCAGGTCGTAACCGGCATAGCCATCATAAGACAGGATCTCGCGATAAATACAAACACATGGTGGTACTTGGAAGAAAGATTCCCCACCTCGTTCCGGTCCACCTCCACAGTCTGTGGCCGGGGCTCATCCATCTCACCCTCCATTTCCAGCCCATAGTATCTCAACCAGGGGCCCCAAATCTTAGAAAACCAGTGCGCGCCCCCTTGCGCCTTAAATATCACCTTCTCCGCACCCATGTAAAGGTCCATGCCTGCCCTCCATTCAGTCACTGTAAGGAAGTTCAAGGTTCCCCAGTATCTGGCTATGTCTTTCTTGGCGACTACCAGCCCTAGGTTACATAGCAGGAGTTTGTATCGGGGGAGATCCACCTCTGAAGGAATGCATAACAGGACATATTTAGCGTCTATTGACAGCTGTGTCCCCACTACTTTGCTCAGTTCCTCTAATATTTTTGTCTAATATGACTTTATGTGGTGGCATTACCATAACGTGTGTATGTAAGTCCCTCTCTCCGTCTTGCAGCGGAGACAGTCGGGTGTCTCTGCCCTCCCAAATTTATGTAAGCATGCCCTATCAAAGTAAACCCTGTGTAGGCTCTTAAATTGTATCAGTCGCAGCCTTAGTTTCTCAGCCACCTCTTTTGGGTGCATTAACGCAGCTTCCCAGTCAATATCTTCCAATTCCCCCGTGGTAATTTCCCATTGGGCCCTGAGGGCCTTCAGATTGTCCGGGATGTTATTTATTAGGGTTTTTTATGTCCACGAGATGGCTTTGTCTGGTATTTCTCCCTGAAGTAGTCTACCCTCCAGGGGTGCGTACTCGGGGATGGCGGATGTGTCTAGCCTCTCTGCTCTTCATGCATCCGAAGCCCTGTAGTTTACCCAGTTCTGGCAGGCTTGTCCCCTCCTATAGTGGGGTTTCCCTCGTGCATATTTTGTCCCACCTCATTTGTCATTCCACCCTGTTCCAAGCATCTATCGTCCTCTGAGTTGCCTGCAGTAATTGCCAAATTCTTCTGCCTCTGTAGATGTAGTGGAGAGTTTAGAACTGGACCCTTTCCAGGGCATATGTTGGATGATCGCCCAGTAGGCGTCCCCATTCAATAATGACTACCAGGTGACCTGCCAGGTCATATGATCGTATGTCTGGGAGCACAATCCCTCCATTGTATTGACTGCGCTGGAGAGTCTTGAGCGCCACCCTTGGATGACCCCCCATTCCATAGGATCGTGTGTATCGCCTCCTCAATTGTCTTAAAGATCTCCTCTGGTAACTTATAGTAAGTGTTTTGAAGATCGTAAAGCAGCTTTGGGAGTGTGACCATTTTGTACATGGAGGCTCTGCCTAGTAGCGTCAAGGGAAGCAGTCTCTACCTTTCCACGTCTTCGTGAAATTCTGTCAAAACCCTCCTAATATTATGATTAAGACTCGCCGTGGTGTTGGTGGTTATATAAAGACCTAGGTATCGGAACCTCTCTTTGTCTATATCGAGTTGTCCTTGACGATCTTGCTTGTTTAGGCACTCCCCACCACTGGATAGAGGCTAGATTTGTCCCAGTTTTTTCTATATCCAGCATGAATTCCGTAGTCTTCCAATGTCCGCAGTAAAATGGGAAGTGTCACTTTGGTATTAGTGACATATAGGAGGATGTCATTTGGGTAAAGTGAAATCCGCTCATCCCTAAGTATCCCGAGGTTGTCGCTAAAGCCTCTTATGTCTGGGTGAGTTCAGACCAGGCATGCCAACGGATCCAGTATTAGGGCAAACAGCAAAGGGGACAGCGGACAGCCTTGTCTTGTGCCTCAGCACACGGGGAAATCTGTCAACATTACTCCATTCACCCACACTCGAGCCCTCGGGTTGGTATACAATAGATCTATCCATGCTAAGAAGATGGGTCCAAACCCCAGTTTCAGTAGGGCTCGTCTCATAAATGGCCAGTGGACTGCATCAAATGCCTTCTCGGCATCCAGGGAAAAGAATACATGAGGGTCAGCTCTATTTTTCACCGTGTCTAACCAGTTGGCCAGCCGACGGAGGTTAAATCTCGTCAACCTTTTCGGCACAAACCCTGGTCGGGTCATAATGAATGAGGTAGGTGATCACCTGCAATAGGCGTCTGGCTAGAATAGTGGCCAATATTTTTGTTTCCACATTCAGTAGCGAGATAGGTCGGTAGAACCCACAGTCCATGGCAGGCTTCCCTGGTTTGTGATCACCACTACTGTGGCATAACGGAGGTCCGATGGGAGTGTTCCCTCTGCCTGCGCCATCAGGTACATCTTTAGTAGATGTGGACCCAGCAGTCCAGCATTTGCCTTAAAAAATTCTGCTGGCAATCCATTGATACCAGGGGTTTTCCCCGAGTTTTGCTTACCAATGGCTGTTGTGACTTCTTCCAGGGTAAGCTTTTTTTTTAAGGCTTCTCGGTTGTCTAAAGAGAGGGTGGGGGTATTAATTGTACTTAAGTAACTGCAAATTTGGGAGTCATCCTCTAATGTCCTGGCCTTATAGAAATCTGCATAATATCTCCAAAGACATCTGCTATGTTCTGGGCTGCCGTGTATGTTACGCCTTCTTGATGAATGGAATCTACCCACCTTGATTCTCTCTCTTTCCTACCTAACAAGGCTAACAGTCTCCCCGCTCTATCTCCTGTCTTGTACAGGCGATGTTGCATTGCCAGGAGCTGGGCTTTCGCTTCTTGGTGAGCCAATGCCTGATATTCCCTGCGGGTGACAGTAATCTGGCGTATTGTGAGCGGGTCGATGTCTGGGCCCAAGTGCCCTTCCAGGTCTAAAAGCTTGTGCTCCAGTGTCTCAACCTCACGGGCCTCTTTCCTCTTCTTATGAGCGATGATGTTTTGTGCCGTCTCGAAGAATGGTTTTGTAGGACTACAGCTGAGGACATTGAGACCTCGTTTTCGCGGAAGTACAGCTCGGAGTCTCCTCTAATTATCGCCATGTCCTGTAGGTCCCATGCGTTTAGCCTTAACCCAGACTGCTACATGTGAGATCGTCCACCCACTGCCAGCCAAAGGGGTGAATGGTCTGATAGTCCCCTCGCCAGGTATTCTGCCATTTCAACTGTCTCTATCTCTCCCGCCAGAGCGAGGAGATAGTCCAGCCTGGAGAACACGTTATGTGCACATGAATCAGGCCCAATGTGTGTAGAAACCCAGCCAAGAGTGTTGTCCCTCGTTGTCCCTGTGTTGCACATGTGCGATCTATGTGCGGATCCCCTACATCAATGAAATCCCCTCCCACTATGTACGTTGAGGGCTCAGACTCCAATAATACCTCAGCTACCTTGTTCAGTGTTTGTATTTGCAGTCTTGGAGACTCTGACTACGGTGAGTTCCTTCTAACCCCATGTCCCCTGGACTGCAACGAACGTACCGTTGGGGTCTGCCCAGATTTTATCAGTACAGAAGAGGCAGCATCTTTTTGATTAGTAGAGCGACTCCCATGGATCCAGATGAAAAACCAGCTTGGGCGAGGGTGGTGTATACACCTCCCCCAAGAAAAGCGTATTGTGTGCCCCGGAGGTGTGTCTCGTGGAGGAGGATTATATCGGGTTTTAGGGCTAGATGTCGGCCAGTTTTTGCATGCGCAAACGGGTGTGCGACCCGTTTGCGCATGCAAAAACCTACATGGCCATGTACTAACACTATTTTGCGACTCACAAAATAGTGTATTGCGACTCGCTATTAGGAATCGCAATCAGTGTCTCTGACACTGTCGTACATTGTAAATTGCGACTCGCAATTTGCGACTCGCAATCGAGCACAAATTGCAACTCGCGATTTACACTGGTCGTACATCTGGCCTTAATCTCCTAAAATATTTGACCACCAGCCCCCTCTTGATTTTATTTCCGAGTCCATTGACACTCCATGTCAGTACGGAATAGCCCACCTCACCCTATGTATGTGATGAATCTCCCTGTGGTTGCTTGAGGCTGCATGTTGCTGGAAATGATAGCTCACCTCACTGCCCTTGATTCCACTGTCTCTTCGTCTAGCCTTAGATAGTAAACAACCCTCCCCTTGTTTAACCCTGCATCCCAGGTCCCCCAACAAGCCCCACCTCCCCACTCTCTCCCACTGCCTACGCACATTTCCCAAACAGTCAACATCATAACTGTGTTGTAGGTTAAGCCTGAGAGGTCTGTAACCCTCCCCCCTAAGTCCGCCCCTTAGAAGCCCCCCCAGGAGAAGAAATTAGTGTTTTCCCAACACTAAACTAGACACCTGCTGAGTGTAACGTGTAATTGTCAAGGGGCACCTAGTGCCGTCTTTCTGTCCTCTGGCCTCCAACAGGCCCATGCATCTCATCCTTCATTGCCTCCCTCATGCACCTGTTGTTGTGGGAGCTCCCGGGCGGCAGTGTCTGGACTTGGCTCCTCTATGCGGGGGATCTTTTGGAGGAGTGGATGGTCGCTGTCTGTTTCTGCCAAATATTCCTGTTCTGATGGGTCTGAGGTAGTTTGTCCTCGGCCCCTGAGTTGTTTTCTCCTATTCATCGTTCAAAGCAGTTCTTCTTCCGTATCCACGGTGTGGACCGCCTCCTTGGGGTGCAGCCCCGGTCGAAAGGATGCCCCTATGTGTTTCTTGTTTGTCAGGCCAGGTCAGCAGCTTCTCTTCTCCCTCCGTTGTCTGGGCCCCGTGCCTATCAGTGTGCCAGGGCGGGAAGACCCGTTGATTCATGTCTGTGTCTCAAAGGAGGGCGTTCCTCGATCCAAGTCCATGACTCCTCCGGCGTCTCGAAAATAAGTGATTTACCCTGAAAGATAACCTTGAGTTTCGCCAGGAAGCGCAGCATGTACTGGATGCAGAGAGTTCTCAGTTTTGCTCTGACGGAGTCAAAGGTTCGCCGTTGTTTTTGTACTTCCCGGGAGTAGTCAGGGAAGACCATTATTTTGGCATTGGCATGTCTGACCTCTCCAGTTCGTCTCATCTCCCGGAGTATCAGGTCACGGTCCTGAAAGTTTAGAAAGCGATCAATTAAAGGCAGTGGGGGTGCTCCCGCTGGTGGTCTGAAACTGGGCATTATGTGAGCCTGTTCGATTACAAAGCAGGACTAAACTTTTGCCGTCGGGAGGGAGTCTCCAAGGCAGTTGGCCAGGAATAGCCCTGTGTTTGCTCCCTCTCTTCCGTCCGGGAAGCCTATGAAGCATAGATTGTTCCTGCACGCTCTATTTTCGGCATCGCCCACCTTCTAGGCGACCTCTTTTAGGGAGGCAGCGAGACCTGTGACTTCCTTGCGCAGGTTATGAGATACGTCTTCCACCTCCGATATGTGATGTTACGCCTGAGTCACTCTCTCGGATACATTGCGTAGGTCCTGCCATAGTAAGGTTACTTCAGAACGAACCTCAGCTATTCTCCCTTCCAGAGCCTCTCTGGAAGACTGTATCGCCTGCCGGAGGGTCGCATTATCTGGCAGGGGCAGAGTTTCTCCTGCTCCGAGTGGCGGGGCCACTGCCTTTGCATACCTATACATTGCCCTTGTTTCGACGGTTTCGGCTCCTTATCTCTGGCCATTGTAGGTGATTAGTTTGCAGTATCTCCTCGTGTAGGTAGTGCACCTCAATGTTGTGCTGCTCAGTGGCTTGCTTCTAGGTGTCTGCCTACCTATCCAGTTGCCTCTGTGGTCTGGTTTATGTAAAACGGTGTTTTTCCAACTGGCAGGTCAGAACTTGAAGGTCTCTCATGGGTAATCTTCTGGGCGGGACTGTAGAGGGGGCTCGTTGGTCCCAACTCGGTCCCCCGTGGCCTCAGGTGTCCTTGAGATATCTCTTCCTTTACTGCAGTCGCATCCAGGACCAGTGCTCTGCTGGTTGGCTTCCCCCTAGGGGGTGTCTCGCTTGCTAAGGACACCTCTATGTTCACCTGTAGGTCAACCTGAGGCTCAAGGACCCCCCCTACTTTACACTTATCAGGGGGGTGTCCAGTAGCAGCTGCTAACAGACAAGGGTGGTGGGGAGAGGATTCTAATTTCAAAAAAAGGACTTACCTTTAACGGCCGGCTGGCCGCCTCCTCTCCTCCGTCCTCCATCCTCTTCATCTTCTTGTCGCGGCCAGCATTAGGAAGCACCCAGGCACACAGGCTTCCCTGAGCCAATCACAATGCTGCAATGCAGCGTTGTGATTGGTCTGAGCACCGTGGATCGGTGCTCAGACTTGAACAGGGAGCCTGTGCATGTTCCTCACCAGGCTGTGTAATGCAGCCTGGTAGGAACATGCAAAGTGTGCATGAACTGTTTGGTTGGCCCAAGAGGGCCGGCCAAACAGTTCATGCGCACTTAGGGAGTGCACACCACTCCTCCCCTGCTCTGGCCAGCCCCTCTTCGCCCCACCACTGACTACAATAGGGTAAATAAAATGATAATAACGATATGTTATTATCATTTTATTTTTCCCTTTAGCGGAGGAGCTGCCACTGGGGGTGTCAACCGTGTCCCAAATTCCACCCTCGGCTCAGTTCACTCTATGGTGTAGTAGTCCATGCAACTCCCCATGGGCATCGGTTATGTCCTGGCACAACGCTGAAGCAATGTTCAGGGGGGGCTCCTCCACAGCCGTGTCACAGTCCCGTGTCTTTGCAACTGCCACTTGTGTCTTCTCCCTGCCAGCCTTCTAGGCCTCCCTCAGGGTGTCTTCATCCCCATCGCACCTCAGGACCTTCAGTGTGGGGGGAGTCTCGTGGAGGAATCCCCGGGACCCACCACGTCCAAAGATTTCTTGCGTGCTCCTGAGTTGGAGGCCTGGACTCGACTGGTTGTCAGGAGTCACTCTGTGCCCCACACTCCTCAAGGGCCAGGTGGGCCCGTCGTCTTCCCCTCCGGGGCCGACGCCCCCGACAAGGACACTCCCGGCAGGGTGTCAGGTCTCCTCCTCTGCGTGGCCAGGCAGTGCCCTCCTATCAGCCCGACACACCGGGTGCACGCCGCCAGGCCTCTGCCACCGGCACCTGTCTGAGTTTTTCATCAGGTGTTCAATGGCCTCCTGGGCCTATCTGGGGGTGCCACGCTCCATCAGTGGTGTCAATGATTCAATGCCCATACAAGTCACCTGCGGCCACGCAGCCCCTATAGCCTGCGCGGCAGCCCCGTGACTCTCCCCGGCATGGCAGCGGGCAGAACAGGGGGCAGAAGGGGTGTGGGACGGCCAAACGAAGGACCAGACCCCTGTCCCTCCGTCGGTAGGACTGCACCCGGGCGTCAGCCTCACCAGCTCACCTCTCAATTACGGGTGTCATCAGCATCAGGGCACCGCCATTTTGGATGTCCAAGCTCCCTCTCTGCATCGCTCCCGCTTTGTTGTAGGAGGCCTCCTGTACTTATTTTGGTACTCCTCTAGCCTCGCCTTCTCCGGTGAGCACCCCTTGCCTAAGGGTGTTGGTTTCCTGATCAGAATGCGACACAAAGGCAGGATTTGACTCAGGATTATGTTTGGGTCGCTAGAGCCTCCAGCGAGCGCTGCTACTCAGCCATGTTGCTCGAAAAGCCATGTCTTGTGCTTCTTCCAGAAGCCTTCCTGTGAAGGGGCGGTTTGCAGGTGTAGTGGGAGGTCGTTCCAGGACTTAGTGGCTAGGTAGGAGAAGGAACAACCTCCGCAGTGGCTCCGACGGATGCGGGAAATGTGAGCCACGGCGGAGGAGGCAGAGCTGAGCTCCCTGGTAGGTTGGTGGAACGTCAAGCGGTAGTTGATGTAGGCAGGTCTGGAGTTGTGGAGGGCTTTGTATACAAGTGTCAGGAGTTTCAAGAGGCATCTTTTTGGATGGGGAGCCAGAGCAGACTTTTGAGGTGGGGATGGTGCTGGTCCTTCTCATTGAGGATGAGTCTTGCTGCGGTGTTCTGGACGGTCTGGAGGTGGTTGAGGAGCTGTTTAGTGGCTCCAGCGTAGTGTGTGTTTTCATAGGCAAAACAGTTGGATACGAGGGCTTGGGTGACTGTTTTCCTGGTGGAGGTGGGGATCCATCGGAAGATCTTGCTGAGCATGCAGATGGTATAGAAGCGGGAAGAGGATACGGCATTGACCTATTGCTTCATGGTCAGTTGGCTGTCCAGAATGATTCCAAGATTGCGTGTGTAGTCGGTGGGGGTTGGTGTGGGGCCGAGTTTGGTGGACCACCAGGTGTTGTCCCAGGGAGAGAGCTTATTCCCAAAGATGAACACTTCAGTTTTGTTCGAGTTGAGCTTTAGGCATTTGGACTTTATCCAGGTGGCGACATCGGACATGGTGTTTCAGAAGAATGAATGAATGAATGAAATTGTACTTGTATAGCGCATGGCTACCCTGAGGCCTCCCAGCGCTGTTTGATAGAAGAGTAGAGGAAAAACAGAAGCCATGATGTTAAGAGACTGTCTTAAAGAGGTAGGTTTTTAAGAGCTTCCGGAAGGCCAAAAGGTTGTTGTCCTTACGTAAAGTGGGAGGAAGAGTATTCCAGATCTTTGCAGCATTAAACGAAAAAGAGCGTCCACCCCACCTGGATCTTCGAATTTTCTTGGGAGCGGCCAAGCATAAGGAGCTGGATCGCAGGGTTCTATGAGGAAGATAGGGAGTGACCAAGGGGTGAATAATAGCCGGACCAGTCTTCCGGATGGCTCTATGAACTAGGCACATAGCTTTAAACTGTATCCTAGCTGGAATAGGGAGCCAGTGGAGACTCCTCAATGCTGGTTTAGCAGATTGCCACCGCGGAATCTGAAGAAGCAGACGGGCAGCACAGTTCTGAGTTACTTGCAGTTTGTGAATGGTGAATTGAGGAGCACCAAGATATAGGGCGTTCCCATAATCAAGGCGAGAAAGAATAAGGGCCTGTACCATAATTCTTCTCGCCTGGAAGGGGAGGAGGGGAATGATTTTCCGCAACAGTCTCATCAGTCCATAACACATGGCTGAAAGCTTGGTAGCCTGGTAATTAAAATCAAGGGAGCTGTCCAACCATATGCCAAGGCTTTTAATTTGTGCCTTAGGAGGTGGAGCAGGACCCAGGCATTCCGGCCACGGGATGGGGGACGGAGGGTTGCCCAGGAGCATGATCTCCATTTTGTCCCTGTTGAGCTTGAGGCAGGAGAGTTCCATCCACTCGGCCACCGCCTCTAGGCAAGGACCTAGGGTGCTAGACGACCCCTCAGAGTGATTCAATGCTACCACTAACTGAGTGTCATCTGCATAGGTGATAATCTTAACGCCGAATGGATGGACAATCTCCGCCAGGGGACTCATGTAGATATTAAAAAGCATGGGGCTCAGGGCAGAGTCCTGAGGAACCCCACAGCTAAGAGGCAGCCGAGAGGACACCACATCTCCTTCAAAGACTTGGAAGAAGCGGTTGCTGAGGAAGGACTGGAACCAGGTCAGTGCCGTGCCTGACACTCCCATGCTCTTAAGTCGATGGGCTAAGATGTTATGGTTAACAGTGTCAAACGCGGCACTGAGATCCAGGAGGATGATTGCCGCTGTTCCTCCTTGGTCCAGTAACCTTCTTGCCTCCTCTGTTACTACTACTAAGGCCGTTTCCGTCCCATGCTGAGGACGAACGCCTGTCTGAGAGTAATGCAACAGCCCGTTGGATTCCAAATAATCAACCAATATGGTGTTAATATGCTTCTCAACCAGCTTACTCAGCCAAGGGAGGAGGGAAATTGGGCGATAGTTGACCAGATTGGATTGATCCAAATTGGGTTTCTTCAGAAGGGCCCTAACCATCGCGCATTTCCAAGCTGTAGGTACCATACCAGAGATGATGGAAGAATTCAGAGTATCAAGAATAACTGGGCGAATAGCATTAATGACTGAAGTGAGGTGTTGCGGAGGGGCAGGGTCCAATGGAGAGCCTGAGGTTACTCTTGTGATGATTGAATCCAATAGAACCCCATCTAAAGGGGGAAATTGCTCCAACGAGCATTTAAAAGTAACGCTCGAGCTACTTGTTGTGGTCACCATGGACTCAGGTGTTGTGTTAAGAAAGGACATATAGATATTTTGGATCTTTTGATGAAAAAAGATTGCCAGATTGTTACACCGTGTAAGTGCTCCTTCCGTTACTGAAGGTTTTTGAGGTAAGGTGATAAGTGATTTAGCAATGCGAAAGATCTCTTTAGGTGAGTTTGCAGCAGTACTTATTTTTTCCTCATAAAATGTTGTTTGGGCGATTTTTATTTCTGATTTATATAACCTGATTGCTTTCCTGTATTCCACTTTCCTAGTCTCTGAGAAATTCTGTCTCCAACTTCTTTCCAGCCTCCGGCATGTTTGCTTTAAATCCCTCAATTTGGGGGAAAACCATGGGGCTGTTTTCTGTCTGTTTTTCTTGTAGATAGGTTCTTTAGGGAGAACCAGGTCAAGGGAGCTTTGGATCCAAGCATTAAAGTTACTACTGGCCAGATTGGAATTAGGATCTCTCAATGGTCGTGTATTGTCAAGAGCTATGATCCAATGATTGAGGGAAAGCCTCGACCACTTTCTTTCCAGAGTCGGCGCTGCTCTCTGGGGGGCAGTTGTACGGCAGTCTCCCAACTTAGGGGGATCAAAAAATTATCCGTCCAGGGGAGAGGAGTAGGAGTACCTACAACAAGGTTGTGCAAATTGCTAAATACATGGTCAAGAAGGTGACCCTTCACATGTGTGGAGGCAAATCCTTTTGCTTGAGTTGGATCGCCAGGAGGCTAGATAGCAGTTCATTGGCTATATAGTTGGCGGGGTCATCTAGATGAATATTGAAAGTACCGAGTACCGTAAAATTGGCTGTGGCCAGTGCTATATTGGCAGCCAAAGTAGGTAGATTAGGGAGAAATTGCCCTAAAGCTCCCGGGGGGCGGTAGATCAGCAGACCGGAAAAGGTGCTCGTAGGTGAGAACTCTAAAGAGAAAGCCATGCTTTCGCAATCTGATAGCGTGGTCAGTGTAGTACGACAATTAAAAGTGTCTTTGAATATAATAGCAAGGCCTCCGCCTCTGCCGGACATACAATCAGCTCTAAGTATTGAGTAGCCTTGAGGGAGGGTTTGAATAACAGCAGGATCCGTTTCAATCTGGAGCCAGGTTTCTGTTAGAAAAAGAGCATCTGGCTCAAGTTCATCTATTAACAATGCTAATTCCACAGAATGCTTAGGAAGTGATCTGCAATTTAACAGAAACATCCTTACGGGTGTGCTAGTATGTAATCTATAGTGTTTGTGAGGCATTAACTCAAAGCTACAATGTGGGCAGTGGGAGGGGTTATTAGCAATATTTAGACAGTGTAGACAGTTGGAATTCGTAACCCCTTTCAGCTCATGCAGAGATTACGAACTGTAAGTTATACTATTTTCGGGCAAATTGCCAGGGGTTGTGGCCCCTGGGCCCGATTGGGCGCAGACGGGCTTGCCTTTGGCGCGCCTTCGGTCCGCTGCGCGCGTCCGCTGCGCGTTAGCGCCATTCCGCCCTAAAATAGATTGGATCAAAGAAAAACTGGAGCGTCACCCTGCCAAGATGGCCGCCCAATAGTGTCCCAACCAGGAAGTGATGAGCTCGGTACCTCCCTCCACTCAACCAGCATAGGGATAGCTGTGGTGGACCGGGGAGTCGGCGAGCATAGAGCGACACGAAAGGTGAAGTCAATACAATGTGGCTTTTAAAACAATTTAGTGCAGTTTAAAACAATTGCCAAAGCGCTAGCGTAGCAACACAGGCCGAGCAAGCTCTACCTTCTATCAGCTGCGCGTCAGCGCCTCCGCCCTAAATAGTCAGGAGCAAAGAAAAACTGGAGCGTCACCCTGCCAAGATGGCCGCCCAATAGTGTCCCAACCAGGAAGTGATGAGCTCGGTACCTCCCTCCACTCAACCAGCATAGGGATAGCTGTGGTGGACCGGGAGTCGGCGAGCATAGAGCGACACGAAAGGTGAAGTCAATACAATGTGGCTTTTAAAACAATTTAGTGCAGTTTAAAACAATTGGCAAAGCGCTAGCGTAGCAACACAGGCCGAGCAAGCTCTACCTTCTAGGTAGCTCTAGTGATGTTGGGGTCTTCTGTGAGGCAAGGATGAGCTCCGTATCATCGGCGTATGAGATGATGTTCAGTCCATAGGTGTGGACAATGTCTGCTACCGGCGTCATGTAGGTGTTGAAGAGGGTGGGGCTGAGGGAGGAGCCCTGGGGTATGCCGCAGACGATGTTTTTGTGTACGGAGTAGAAGGGAGGTAGATGCATCCTCTGAGTTCGTCCGGTGAGGACGGAGGAGATCCAGTTGAGGGCTTTTCCGTGGATGCCGATGGGGTGGAGTCTGGTGATAAGGGTGTGATGGAAGATGGGTGTTGAAGGCCGCAGAGAGGTCGAGGAGAATGATTGCAGCTATTTCACCTTAGTTGAGAAGGTGTCTGATTTCGTCTTGCTGCGATCAGGGCGGTCTTGGTGCTGTGGTTGGATCGGAAACAGGATTGGGAGGCGTCGAGCAGATTGTTTCCTTTGAGCTGGTGGTTGATAACTTTCTCTAGGACCTTGGCGGCCAAAGGGAGTAGCAAGATGGGGCGGTAATTCTTGAGCTCACTAGGGTTTCTTCAGAAGCGGCTTGACTTCCGCATGCTTCCATGCATCGGGGATGGTGGCCATGATGATGGAAGAGTTGAGGATCTCTGTGAGGCTACTGGTGATTTCTTTCCTTCCTAGGTTGTAGATGTTGTGTGGGCAGGGATCTATGGGCGCCCCGGAGAAGATTGAGTTCATGATGGTAGTGGTGTCTTGGATTAAGAGCTGTATCCAGTCGGTGAGCTGGTGGCTGAAGGTGGTGTTGGTTGGTGTGTGGGGGTGGTTGAGGTTGGTGGGTTGTGGGTCGAAGCTGCTTTAGATGTCTGTGATCTTATGGTGGAAGTAGTCCGCCAGGCTGTCGCTGAGGGCCTGGGAGGGGTGGATCGTGTTCTTTGTGGCAGATGGGGAGGAGAATTCTCTGAAGATGCTGAAGAGTTCCTTGGCGTGGTTCGCGTTCGCCTCGATGCCGTTGGTGAGGGTGTCCTTCTCTGCCTTCCTGAGGTGGTGGTGGTAGTTGTTGAGGGCGGACCTGAAGGAGCTAAAGTTGGTGGGGTTTTTGTTGGAGGTCCAACGTCTTTTCAGTTTCTTGCATTCGCATTTGAGGGTCAGCAGTTCTATGAAAGGAAGGACTAGAACCCAATTCAGCAGGGCATCTGCAAGATAATAGGCTGCACCTGCTTTAGCAGAGCATTTTCACAATACATAGAGAAATGTGCCTGCTTCAGCCATGAATCTTCATAATGCATAACTTGCAAGAAGCAAACAGGAAACAGGACCCACCGGACAACCAAAGCGGCTGCTCCCCAAACATGGGTCCTTCATCAGCCCTGCAGTGTTGCAAACTGGTTCTGCCCAACACACAGGCACCCAATCTACTGATCTCGGAAGAGGTCAAAGTTGGCTCAGGCCTTATGGTATACGTGTCTGTGGACCGCAGGCCACACACAAACTCGCTGTACTATTGAACAGTGAAATTGCCCTCTTTATTATCCTTTGAGGTAAGCAATGTCTGTAAAGTCTTATTTGTTTTATTTTGGCAGACCTTATGGGGGACCGATTAGCCATTATGAAGATTGCTAGTTCTTTAGCTCAAAAAATAAATGCACTTGTGAGTGGACAAACACGTGAAAAGAAAGGAACTTGAACCCTCATCCGTATGGTACAAAGTGAGAAGAGGGGACACCAGGTGTCCTGCTGCCCTTCTAGGATTTGAAACGTAATCACAATCCGAATCTACCAGGCTCTATCCATACTCTACTTCCATAAAGAGCTTAAAAGGAACACCTTTCTGACTTTGTAACAATCCAGATGTTCGATCAACTGTAAAGAGTTCCCATTTTAACCTCAAACCTTCTTCCACCCACAGCTCTGCCACTCCCTTCACTGCTCCTATCTTGCCACAGAGCTACCTCCTCACCACCTCTGATGCCACATCTTCTCTTCTCTATCACCTCTCCTCCTCCTGCACTGCCCAGAATAAAAACATGCTACGCGGTATTACGGTTACCTTAGGCCACAATACCATCTTCTTGATTTTAATATCATGAGTAAGTATTATTATAAAGAACAATATTTATGTATCATTTGGAGAGGTGCTTGGCAGTTGTATTATGAGAAACATCCTGAATATTTCAGTTCCCAATAAAACTCTCCTCTAATTATCCACGCAGCTTTGTATTGGAATATAAAAATTATAGAATGACTGCATTTTCACTTAAATGAATCTCTTAAGCTTTGGGAAGGTGTCCGCTTCCAACGTCAGCAAAATGCCACCGGTCTCTTTCCTTCTGTCCCAGTGTATCCAACAGGAGGCTTAAATATCTGAGCCCACCCCGACATAAAACAAGCATGGGGATTTAAGGCTAAAAGTGTGGAGGGGTGAGTGCAGGAGACACAGTTCAGATCAACCATCAAAGGAAACGCAGTAGATGACATATGCCGAGTTCCAGAATTCCCCGATTTCTTGACCCCAGGGTGTTAATTAGCACTCATATAGCACACATATTTGCTTAACCTGAAGCAATGAGGATAACCCTGATCTGTGCCCTTTAAACTTCTGATGTCCCGAGGAAGGACAGGCACCTGAGGAAATGTGTAGCAAAGGGGGAAAGGCCAACTGATTGACACAGATCCCCCAGAGAACATTGAAGAAGGAACATCTTAGAACAGAAGAATGGACACTTTCTCTTGAACAACCTTCAGTAAGAAAGATGGATTGCCCTGTCATAAAAACTGTTCTTTTTCCTTTCGGGTGCCTCTAATTCCTGTTTGAAATTTGTGTTAATAGATAATTACAAAACGTTCAGAAAGGCTTACATCGAGTGTATCTGTTTTTCAGGAGAGTTTAATATGTTAAACATTTCAGACAATCATGATAATCAAGCTGACACGTTCACATCCATGTTCTTTATCCTAGATGTCGAGTTTATTATAACCTCTTACTATTTTCAAACATTGCACCTACGATTTTCATCACTGTTTTCAAGTTTATTTGTTTTTGCTCAGCTAATTAAAGCCATTACAAATTGATAAAACATATAAAACAAACTAGGGTAAGTGTGACTCCAAAAACTGTCGTATAAATATAACTCAGAGCAATTTTAAAATTGTTGTTCTAAATCCATGACACATGTAAAAATGTCTGCTTACGATAAAAGGAGTGCTATACTGTGACATTAGACAAGTTATAAAATCAATTACAAAACTATCAATATCTTGTAAATGAATTAGTAGTCATACATATTTAGGTAAAACCATAGTCACTACTATTGCACCCGTTATGTTGAAGCTTGAAGTGTCAATCCGTAAATAAAAGTAAACATTCAGCAAGGCAAGATTTTGCTCAAGTCCTGTATGACATAACTGTCTGATAATCAGATAGACATTTGGTGAGTGTTCTTATTTAGTTACCCATGGATCAGTGCTTCATGTATTTATGCAAGAATAAAAGTGTAAATCATAGGTGATGGTTTGCATGCAACGGGACTTTAAGCATAAAAATGCATATGAGAAAGAGGATGGGAAATGCAGTTTATGTTCTTCCACAAGTGTCCGGCAGGGTAGCAGCTTTTAGCAACTTGTCGGTTTTATTTAAAAATTTGATCAAACCGCAAATAGCTTGAGGATGAGCGTCGTTGAGCAGGAAATCTACTGCTGCTTGAATTGTACGAGAACCTGGTGTAAATCCATATTTGACAAAGGAGTTTCCTGCGGTCGTTGATTAGAGCTGGACAAATACAGAGAAGGTGAGATAGATTCTCCTGAGATTGACCACATAGCTGACACTCGGTTGATACAAGGCACATCGACCATGGTGGTAAAAGTAATGTGAAGTTTCCCATCCTGCTAAGACAGTACCTAATTTTGTAGTGCACAGCAAAAGTGTCTGTAAGATATTTTTGAATCTTTCTTTTGTTATAACTTCTTTTTATAAAGTAAGCATGCTTTCGGGCCATAAGGGTCCGACGATCTTGTACAAATGATGCTTTTTGGATTAGTCGATTTAACGCTTTTGAAAAATTGTGGTGTGGGAAATTTTGACTCCACAAAGTTGCAGCTGTTTTAAGATTCAAAGGAGACATTCCAAGAATTTTGAGCGGCTGTATGATTCGTTGAGGATACTTCCTTCTAGATTATGATGTTCAGTGTTCCTACTTTGTCAGCACACGTAGCATGCAGATATTTTAGAGTGCAGGCCTTTTGAGCCAAGACTTAGTCGCATAATGTGAATTCCAATTTAATTTGAGCTGCTGCAGAATGATTTGGGTGTTTAAATAATGTTCTGAACACTTGGCTCTGAGATTTATTTAAAAAGGTGCCCAGTTTCCCGTGAAAGGCTTTCGAACCGTATGCCAACATAGGGATTAGCTTGGCTTTTACTATTTTCAGCAGAGGTTCTAAGGTGGGTTGCTTGGTGTGTTTAAAAATGGATTGAAATGCAAAGAGTAGTGATGCACACTTTGGTTGGAGGGGATTCTCGTGAGTTAGATGCCCTCCCTTATCATCTAACCAGCATCCAAGGTACTTGTATCTAGGAGCGGTAGACAGGCTGTGTTTGTTGAGGTATCATGTTCCGGGTTTGTTCTTTTTCCTTTCGAAAATCACAACATTGGTCTTCTCAAAGTTTACTGTCATACCGTTTCCAGTACTTTGTGCAAATAAAACATCGAGCAGCCTTTGTAGTCCCCTGGCTATTTGACTCCGAAGAACTACATAGTCAGCGTAGAGAAGGGAGGCAATGTGATAATGTCCCAGTTTAGGAGCATCACTGTCAATAGCATCCAGGGCAGGAACCAAGTCACTCATCAGTAAGTTGAAAAGAGCTAGGGCCAGTAAGCACCCTTGTTTCACTCCTTGCTCTGTCCTAATCGTATTGGAGACTGTTGATTTATTATCAAGTTTGACTCTGGCCCAGGTTTCAGAGTAGAGTAATTGAATGCCTCGGAGTAGCGAATCAGGGTTCTCCCAGTTTTTGAGTTTCGACAAAAAGAGAACCCTTTTGCACATGGCTTTGCTGTCATCTATAAAACAGCTGTAGAGGAGTTGATTTTTCTGTGTCTGTTTTGACACTAACATCCTAATTGCTACTAGGTTATCAGTGGTGCCCAACATGGGTCTGAAACCGGTTTGATTAAATGAAATCAGATGTTTTGAGCTGGCCCATGCTTCTAGGTCTTCCAATAATAGAGAAGCGAAATATTTAGCTTCAACGTCTTGGAGAGCGATGAGACGATAGCGCTCAGGATTAACCACTGGGCCTTTTTTATAAATAGGGTGCAGGATTGGTCCTTGCCACAAGGGGGGAATAGTGTCTGGTATGAGACATGCTCTAAACAGCCTTTCAAGCAATTGCAACCAAAATTCAATATCCATTTTAAAAAATGAGACAGGAATACCCTCCTGGAGCACCATCTGCTCTACTTTTTTTGATTAAGATGGCGATCCTTTTGGCCGTAATGGTTTGTGCTCAGTGGTCTGTTTGCTCTTTATCATCCTCTGAGATTTTTTACATTTGATCAGATTGTGAGTACAAACGTTGGATGGTAGACAAGTTTGGATTAGATCGAAAACAGAGTGCTGATGTAGTGGGTCCAGCTGTCCGCAGTCACTTTATTTTCTTTCAGTCGAGGAGTGGTACTTTTCAATGTTTAGTTGATTTATTATCATCCAAAAGGCTTTAGAGTTTTTTGTTTGAAAAGCCCAAAAATGGCTCCAGCTGTAATGCTTCCTCATGCTTCTTTTTTGCTTGCCAGATGGAGCATTTGTATATCCCTCAAAGATTTTTTATTTCTTCTGGGGAGACGATATTTGACCCGTTTTTTAACAGTCTGATCTTCTTATTTAAAACTCTTTTTAAGTTTTATATATCCTTTGTAAACCATGGTCGTGTTGGAGTAGATCTTGCTTGGCCTGAACCCCGAACAGACAACTGGGTAAGGGCTAAAAGTAGTTGATGCATGAATGGTTCCCAGTCTTCTGTTGTGTGACATCATGACAGAGTCTGGTTGTGGAGTGTTTTTTCCACATCGAGTATTTGCGTGGCAGTATCCATCGACCATTTAATTTGCTTCCAATTTTGATGCTGACTTTGTAAGCCAATCGTCTATAATGTCATGAGGAGCTTGGTTTGATGGTCCAGAAGCAGCCGCTGGGTCATGTGGTCACTTTCGCAACATATTTGGATAGTGATTTTACAGTGGAATTGAGCAAAATGTGTAGTCTAAAACCATTTCACTGTGGCATGTAAAATGTGTGTAAAGGGCTGGCTGATCGTCGGGGTAGCGACCATTTAGGGCGCGCAAATACAAGTCCTCAAGGATGGCTAGCAGAGCTTGTCCTGTAGGCTGGGTGCTTTGAAGTGCCTTGAGCTGTGAGGGTATTAGCCACCGTGAATCCACAAATGCAGAAGAAGGGTTTAGAAAAGGATTCTCCATTAAGTGTAAGCTGAAATCACCTGTTAACAGTAAATTCATTTTGGATAAATTAATCTGATATCTGTTATTAAGAGCTCCAAAGCTTTGATGTTTTGCTTCTTTTCCCGGGCTGCGGGATGGATATAAACATTTAGCAGTATTAAGCTGGTTGGAGGGAGATTTTGGCTCCAGTTTTTGATTATGACGCATAAAAAGTTATGATGATTGGTTGGAAAAATAGAAGCATCTAGGGACCAGCGTAGTGATAGGTAGATGGATAAACCTCCCATTGCATGACCTTTAATAGATTGTCTGGTGGCTCAATTAAAAAATTCTCGGTACTCTTGGGTGGTTTCTTCTTTGCGCCAATATTCCTGTATACAGATAATATCGTGAAATGATAAAAAAGATTTTGGATCTGGAGCTGTTAAGATGTTTTTCAGCCTGGCCACATTACAGGATAGTAGCCTCATGAGTTTGGGCTCATTCTTCATTTTTTGAGGTGACAGTGCATGCTTTTTATACGCAAGTCATTTTAACAAAGGACCTGCCAAAGTGGCAGCCAACCAGCCCCAATCCTCTTGCTGATATTCCAGTGTTGGCGGGGTGAACTTGCAGAGTCTTTCTTCCTTCTTGGGTGTTAGTAGAAATGGTCAAACATTGTTTGATATTAGATGCTACTAGATGATGGGAGCCAATTGCGTTTCTAAGAAGTGTTGTAGAGCGTGGCATTTGTTGCCCCCTGCAGCGGTTTGTATTATTCACTGGATCTGGGGGTCCTGTTTTAGAAGTCGTCCTGGCTCTTGCTGAGAGAGAGCACGAGGATATCGAACCTTTAAGGGCAATGTAATCAGAATCCCCAATTCCTCTAAGAGGGTACGATTTTTGTAGATGGTATTGGCTGCTAATAAGGTGGTCCAAGTCACGGCTGTTAGTTCTTTATGAGGAAATAAGGTTGAGGGGATAAACTGGATACTCTCAATATCAGCACAGTTTAAATGTTGAAATTTCAAGTGGGAAGCTAGAAGTTTAACTATATTACTCCTATTCAGGATATCGTTTGGTCCTTGGGGCATATACTCTGGATGTAAGATTGTTATTTGAGTAGCAGTTGGTGATAATGAGTTGTTTTGGATAGGAGCCATGATTGCATTTGGCATTGATGTTTTTAAAGTTGCCTGCTGTACGCTTATTGTCCCATTATTTCGTTGCTGATTTGAGTGTCGATGTAAGCTTTTGGACTGTTGGCTAGATCCATTTAAAGGTTGCATCGATTCATTCTCTGGAGGGCTAATTCTGTTTAGTGCTTGGCTCCATTTGTTTCTCTGAGGAAAGGCAGCCGGGGGCTTTTTTGGTGATTGGTTGCTAATGAGCTCGAACTCCTGAGCCAAGGGTTCCATTTGAATGATAGAGGATTGAGCTATAATCTCTATGGGGTCCAATGGGTGTTTCTTTACCGATACTTGAGGTGAAGATTTGGTCAAGTGCGTAATGGTGCTTACGCTATTCATGCCCGACAAAATCTCAGATGTATCCAGTATGTGACTGGACTTCTTTCTTAAGGGGGGAAAGAAGCTCTTTATGTTGGCTGCGTAAGCTGCCGCCTTCTGTATTTTATCCTGTTTTTTAGTTTGTTTTCTATGCCGTTTTCTTTTTCGCTTAGTTAATTTATCGGCGGGGGAACTGAAGGCACTACTAGTTACTTTTTCAGCCATGGACATTGATTTGAGTGCTGGTGTTGCTTGTCCACTTACATCAGAGATGTTTTGATGTTCCAATACATGGTCATTAATTGGGCAGTCGGAGCACGGAGGTGCCGGATGAACTTCCACTTTTTCTATCGTATTCTTTAAAGGTCGAATTAATTGAGGAAGTGGCTTAGAGATCGGCCTTTGACTTGGTGATACTGGAAGTGAGTGGATTTTTGGTGTCGTGAGCAGTTTGGGGCTCAGTCGAGCGGTCTTATGCTTGTCGATCAGTTTAACTTCCTGTAGTAAATCATTTACTATCGCTGGTAGAGCAAATAATTTGTCTAGCAAGATCGCACATACACAATCTTGAGAATTTTGTTTGTTGACTTGCAATTTTGTATGATTGCCAGGATTTTGAGGATTTGTTATCAGACTGCTGACTGTGGCGTTCAGTCACCCAAAACGCAAATCAATGGATGATGTGTACTGAGCTAAAGCTTCTAACAGAGAAATTTGAATATCAAATTTGTTCGTTTGATATTCCAGCGTTCTAACTGTAGATTCTAAGGTGCTTATCAGTTGTTGCCAAGTTCTTGAGTCGAAAGATGGAATTGGGCTGCTATTTTGAATTGGTGATTCCACTCGAAAGCCACTGATGAATGATAGTTCGTGTGAAAGAGAAGTTAGAGAAGCAGAAATGGGGTCATTCTCAGGAATCAATGGTGGCTCAGTATCAGGTAATATTTGATTTACTAAATGATCTGTGGTTTGTTGAGGGCAGGTTCTTTCAGTCAAACAGGGAGAGTCGATTGGTAAGGTAACATCTGGTGTACCACAGTTATTTCAATTGTTTTGAGCCTCGGAAGCTCTGAGAGGCTTCGATTCGTCATTTGATTTCAAGGGTGGTTGGCCTAGTTGAGCAAGTTGGTGAACAGTTTGTGCTGGTGATTGAAGAGTTGAAGAAGGATTAGGCCGATGACACTTTATTTACTTCGGGGTCACTTGACCAAAGTGACGGGGAGATTATAATTCTGTCACGTATGATGATGGTGATGTATTTCCTATATGACTCTGCAATGTTAGCTGTGATGTTGTATTTGTGACTTGATTGGTGAGGTTTTCCTGGATATCGAGCTTTAGAATCATCGGTGGTTGGAGAGTAGGGACCACCTCTCTGATCTCCTCTGCTGACGGATAAAGAATGGCACTTTCGTTCCTCATATAAGTGAACTTTGATATCTTGTTTTTCTGAAGCTTGGGCCATAGATCAAAGGTACTGGGCACATGTCCTGTGAGTGGTGACACCAGTGGGTTGGTTTTAGTAGTAG
This sequence comes from Calotriton arnoldi, assembly GCA_963921515.1. Classification (NCBI taxonomy): domain Eukaryota; kingdom Metazoa; phylum Chordata; class Amphibia; order Caudata; family Salamandridae; genus Calotriton; species Calotriton arnoldi. Next base: position 606,673 of record CAWUFW010008755.1, on the reverse strand, counting down.
AGGGGAAGTTGCTACGCAAGGTTTGTTTTCCAGTTTCAATAAGTGTGGAGCACAATTTGAAGCACACTGGCTCTTCTTTTTGCGCTGTGGAAGGTGAGGTGTTCCTCTTGTTCTGCCCGACCTCATTATTTTTTGCGCAGAGCAAGTACTGATGGTCTAATGCAGATGGATGGACTGGTGGCGTAGGGTCAGGGTGAAGGCTAACTGAGTTTGAGAACTGCGGAGAGTTGGAGGGCGTAAGCAGCAAAAAATAACTAAATTAAATAAAATAAGTAAAAAGCAAGCTCCACGTCGGTGCAAGCCGCACCGGCCTAACGCCGGCCACCTCCGTCCGAGAAGAGAACTGCAGGCCGAGCCTTATCTCAGTGCTAAGTGAAGAATGCACCACAACAGTCACTCCTCACTGCAGTCCTCTTCCTAGCCCCGCTCTCCCAATGGAAACCGCACATCCAACAGAGCAGGGAGGCCGAAGTCGGAGAATCGAATGGTGGAGAATGGAGAATGGATAGTGAGGCTAGGAGAAAATGAGGCAGGAGGGTCTTAATATCCCAGCCTCTCAGCCTCCAGCGGCTCCTTAGCTGTTCTGCTAAAGCCTGGATACCTGCAGAGCCATAGTTGAAGTTGCAGGAGTGCATCTGGACTCTGACTAGGGAGACCTCTGGAATTGTCAGTGCTTTAAATGGGCCGGTACTCACAGGTACTGAGTACCGGCACTTCTTATTTTTTTCCCTCTGAGTACCGGCACTTCTCTACTGCCGTGGAGAGTACCGGTACTCATGAAGGGTAGGCGCATTGGCCTCTAGTGGTGGTAACCTGTCTCTACGAGAGAGTCTCGTCTTCGTCTGTCAGATGCCTTCTCTGACAGACAGCCAAAGCACTTTTATAGCCCTGAGATTAGCCCCCGCTGAACTATTCAGCGGGGGCTCATTTGCATGATATCCGGGTGTTCGCCGTCACGCTGTGTTGCAAGGAATCGAGGCAGCCCAGTGATAGCACAATGAGGAAAGCCATGGGAGGTAAGGAGGTTGAAAGGGCTTTAATCCGACCTGATTCTTTTGTGTGTGTCTGCTTATGTTTGTCTGCTTGTGCGTGCGTGTTTTTGTGTGAGAAAAGAGAAATATTACAAAATAAGGACGTTAAAATATCACTGCGTTTGTTTATTTTTGTATAACGAATTAACCTGTTTTGTTTATAGAAACAAATTTCTCGTGTTTTGGTATGTGCTGCAACTAGTATATAAGTCAATAAGCTTCGCATGTCTTGCCTTTAGCCCCGCCCCTAGCCCCGCCCACTCGCCACATTTAAATGAGTACCTGCACTATTTTTTTCCCATTTAAAGCACTGGGAATTGTGGTAGGTCTCCAGCTGAGTTTTCCTTTGTTTCCTTTGCTTCCTTTGTTGTCCTTTTTTCCCTTTTATTTCCTAGAAAAATTTCTATGGGTCCCCGCTTGCTCCCGCTGGCTGGACAAACGAGCGGGGACCACCCGACGAGACTGCAGGCTGCACCCGAACCTAGTCGGGCCACCTCCGCGGACCGCCTGTGTCTCACGCTCTGTGGCCGCCAACTATCGGTGGGCGCACTCGTCCGCGCACCTGTTAATGAATGCTGGCAGATCGGTGCAGGTCTTCAATGGACAGCGGGTCCCGCGGTTGACTGTGCTCAAGCTGCAGGGGGGATTCAAGCTGCAGGGAAGATTGAAGCTGCAGGGGGGATTCAAGCTGCAGGGGGGATTCAAGCTGCAGGGGGGATTCAAGCTGCAGGGAAGATTGAAGCTGCAGGGGGGATTCAAGCTGCAGGGGGGATTCAAGCTGCAGGGAAGATTGAAGCTGCAGGGGGGATTCAAGCTGCCAGGGGGGATTCAAGCTGCAGGGAAGATTGAAGCTGCAGGGGGGATTCAAGCTGCCAGGGGGGATTCAAGCTTCAAGGGGGAATTCAAGCTGCAGGGGGATTCAAGCTGCGGGGGGATTCAAGCTGCAAGGGGGATTCAAGCTGCAAGGGGGGATTCAAGCTGCAGGGGGATTCAAGCTGCAAGGGGGATTCAAGCTGCAAGGGGGATTCAAGCTGCAAGGGGGATTCAAGCTGCAGGGGGATTCAAGCTCAAGGGGGATTCAAGCTGCAAGGGGGATTCAAGCTGCAAGGGGGATTCAAGCTGCAGGGGGATTCAAGCTGCAAGGGGGATTCAAGCTGCAAGGGGGATTCAAGCTGCAGGGGGATTCAAGCTGCAAGGTGGGCGGGGACGGGAAAACGAGCAGGCCCGGCTCGCTCCCCCACAGGCTCCTTCTCTCATGTTGTACTTTGTACGTCTTAATGGCAAAAAATAGAAGAATTGATTATGAAAAGCAACATAATAACTATATAATGTTGTGTTTATTGTTTGAATTAAAGGCTTTTCGACAAGATCTCTAACTAGATCTGATTAAAAAAAACAGTATTATTACTTAGAGAGGCACTTCATACCAGGGCTTTTGCAGATGAGGGCACACTAGATTGCAGCACCCGCTTGAGACGAAGGCGGTAGGGGGAAGAGTGACCTTCACTGGTCACTGTATATGTACCAGAACTGCACAACTGCAATAGGAAATAACCAGCTTGCTATTTCAGAATGATGCAACAGTTCCTGTTGTCACAAAAACTGGTATGCTGTGTGCACCATCTCTGAAGCTCGAGAATAGGCTCATTATTTACAGACCAGGCTAAAAGCTAGTATATTGCCTAGAAGTACAGGAGTTATGGTGTTAGGACTGTAGTACATTCAACAACAATGCTAGAAGTTTTCATGTTCCCTGAAAGAGGGATGGGCGGAAATACAGCTTAGGAGGCTTCTCTGATTTACGCACAAAGGCTTTTTATTGAAAATATATGTAAAAACAAGATGGGTGTTAAATGGATGATTCTCATGCGAGGAAAGCGCGGCTGGGTGAGGGTGATCCTCCTGATGTGACAGCTGGTGGTAATGCTGAATTCCCTTCTCCTCCTTAAGTTCTTCAAGATGTTTGCCGCCGCCAATTCCCTTAGGGAAAGACAGGAGAATGTCGCAGTAAGTATAAGGTAAAATGAGCGAATGTCTTATTCCTTCACCAGTGCACCCAGGTGGTTTGCTCTCGAAGGATCAGTGAATAGGATAAGCAGGACGTGTTTCTTTAGCCCGTCCGCTCATGGGGTTATCCCAAAGGAACCAAAAAAAGGATAGGAACTTTGGGTACTATTACCCTGTTTCATGCACCCCAAAATGTGGGCTTGTAGCTAGGCGTTACAAAAGAAAAACGGGGGGGGTATAGCTTTGTGGCCGGTGCCCTTGCTTTCCCATCTCACTATGAATTAGAGCACCCATGCATCTTTGTCTCTTGGGTTCTGGTCGGGTATGGTCAGATATACAAATGCATGACTATGGGGATAATAAGGCCATAAATCAAATCAAATCAAATCAGGGACATTTGTATAGCGCTCACATCACTCGGAAGTCTCATGGCGCTTGCAGACGGCTCTGATAGAGATGATAGCTCAGATGTCAAATAGCCATGACTTCAGCCTCTTACGAAAGGAGTTGTGATCGGAGATGGTACGTAAGTGGGAAGGAATTTTGTTCCATGATGCTGGGGCGAGAAAGGAGAAAGACCTACCTCCTTTTCTGGCCATATGGATTTTGAGAGGGGTAAGCAAAAATGTGTTACTGGATCTAAGCATCCTGCGTGGTTGGTACCAACATAGTTTCTTGGACCAGTATCTCGGGCCTTTTCCGTACATGTGTTTGTGGATCAGACAAAGGATCTTGAAGAGAATTCGTTTTCTTACTGGAAGCCAGTGTAGAGATCTCAAACAGGGAGCGGAGGAGGATCTGGGCGGAAGATCCAGGACCAGCCTTGCCGCGGTATTCTGCAAAATTTGTAGTCTGTCCAAAAGGTTTTCATTAATTGAGAACAGTAGGGCGTTTCCATAGTCCATTCGATTTATTATTAGCCCTTGGACTAATGGTTTCCTAGCCTCAATCGGAATCCATTTGAAAACCTTCCGCAGGCTGCGCATTACTCCGAAACATGTACCGATGATGTGGTTAATCTGATTTTTCATGGACAGTTGATTGTCCATGTAGAAGCCTAAGTTTTGTACCGTCAAATTGGGAGTTGGACAAGGGCCAAGGTGAGGTGGCCACCAGTCGTTGAACCAATGCTCCTGTGCCTTGCCGAAGAAAGAAATAAACAACAAAAACCTACCTCTCCCCCCCACAAATCAAACCACCCCCTACCTGTATAAGGCCCCAGTTTCATCCCTCTCCCAGTCACTCACCGCGGAGCCACAACTCTCCTGAGTTGTGGCTGGCTCCTGCGCTTCTCCTGGAGTGGTCCACCACTCTTCGATCCATGTATCGAGCCGCTCTTGGCTGGGTCGGCTTCACCGTAATTCCCTACGTCTTCTCCCAAGGCGTAGGCTGCGGTCCCATTCTCGCCGTTGTGTCCAGGGGTCAACTCAGCACGCTGCTGGTGGTTGTTCTCCTCTGTGATGTTCTCCGTACTACTTCGTGGATGGTAGCCCGCTTCTCCCTTGACCATCCTTCCTTTTGATTGCCTCCCCCTTTTGTCTGGAAAAGAAAGTCCCTCCTCAATGTTTGTGGTGATGTGTCCTGGGTCAGCCCTGCTCGTAAAACAAATCAGCTGGAAGAGGTCTATCCTCACACAGAACCCCAAGACAAACATAGAATTTTAACTATGTGACTTGCCCTTGGGATGGTGCCACCTGTAGAAAGAAGCGTGCTACACTTGGGGAAGTGTATTTGCAAAACTCTACACTTCTATGCAAAGCACACCCTCATTAGCAGTGTTACCAGGTGTGTTGAAACAGGTAAAAATGAACATGGAGCTGCACCTGCTTTTGAGTTGGATATGAAAGTAATGGGAAATTTTGAAAACAGTTTCCTCGATCATTTTTATAAAAATTCATGGAGAAGCCACAACTCTGGCAGCGCACCAGCAACTGCCAGCAGTTCTCGATCAGAGTCGTGAACGGGAATTACCAAAAATGATCTCAAAAGTATACACATTTGTGGGCCATGACACATTGGGATCACGAGCCATTCAACCACGCCTCAAAAATGAAAGGTGAGACTAAGGATTCCGGCAAGGAAAAGAATGTTTCAGAAAGCAGAAAGAGACAGAGATTGAAACAAAAACTCAGGAGTCTAGCCGGGTGGGTTGTAAATTGAGGGACCGTGATAAAATTAATATGCTGAATCAGAATCAATATTCAGACAGCCATTCTTCCGTTCTTTTCAGGACTCTGACAGTAAAGAGGCTAACAGAAGTGGACAACCTGAGTTCAGCGGTAAAGACGATTATGCCATTCAGAAAAGTGAATCTGAGGTTAGTTTAAAAAAGAAAAGAAAGGTCCTGATATTAAGACACAATTTAAAAAGAAAAAAGTTTCATTGGGTCACTAAAAACATGTCTTAGAAACTACGGATACTTCTGCGGAACATGCCTTGGGCAATAGCGCTTTTGGATAGCCTAGCAGGTGACAATAGTTCCCTAGACTCTCCAAGAGTATCTGCTGGTGACTCCAACTAAGGAACACACAAAGGTTGAAACACTTGATGAGCATGTAATTCCTACAGATAGAATTTATAATTAAGGCTCCCAGTTTTCTGTTTTTACTGATTTTTACAGATAAATACAGACAGAAAACCATCTTTTTTGTCTATATGTATATTTAAATATGGAAAAATACGGAAAACATGAGTGATATTTAATGGTGTCAGTCATGACTGCCAGGCAAATAGCTGTTTATCCTAACAAACAAGAGTGGTAAAAAAAGAAATTGATCTTTTTTTATTGAAGCTTTAAATTGTTGCGGTTGTGCACTGTACTAAAATGTTAATGTAATGTTATTGTATTGCATATGAGTGACACATTTTATATGGCTTAATATAGCACTAAAATACATGAGATATTTCATTGCAAGTGGGGCTTGATCAGTTAAATAAATGTGGCAATATACTAGTTTCAGGTTAATTATTTCACAAAACACAAAATAAATACAATTTAAGGGGGACATTCAGCGGAAAAATAAAAACATTCTTCTTGCCACATTTATCTGAGGTTTATGAAATTATTCTTGCAGAGAATGACTGGCCACTGATCTCTATAAGGGAAGCACCTCGATGTGAGGCGGTAGTAATGCGTTTTTCTCCTTAGTAATTGAAGAACTGAAGGAAAATTATTCAAGCAAATGGATTTTGAAATAGGCATGACATCCATTTTATATCAACTACAATATCAAGGCATTATAGGGCTTTGTAGCTTTACAATGAACACCCCTCTTTTTATAGATTAGTTTTAGATTATAGGAATTTGAACTCACACATGCATACATACGCTGTACAAAATGCACTAGACTGATGATAACCTAGTGCAAAAGAAATATAAAGCAACCCTGAACAATTGTGATGGGTTTTAGCCAAAATTTAGCCCTTGAAAATCAATGCCTAACTGCTTTCTCATTCAATGGGCTTCAACACTGTTATACAAGAGTGCCCATGGGCTATAAGAATTGTCCTGGTTTGTTTGCAGCAAGAATCATGAAGATTTTACGGGAAGATCCTGAAGCAGTATCTTATACTCCGCAGTGGTTTCTTTGTTAGGGCCCTGGGGCTCCGCCCACCCTATTTGCATGACCTTGGAT